>OX418221.1:20406733-20529233 GCA_948455865.1 Conomelus anceps | reverse complement strand
AACAAAGTGTGCGCGAATGTTGTGTCAATTTGAACGTGAGAGTGGCGGACGACCTTTTGTGTTAGCTTCGTGAATATTCATCCCGGGCTGACGCATTGGACGGATGGACGGACGGCACAAAGCATATTGGGACGATTTCAAATCAAACTTGTAGCAGGTCGTGATCTGGCAGGCGGCGTCGCCTGGGGCGCTTTATACATTTTCCGGACGGACTGCCTGCCTGCCTTCTGTCTGCCAACCGATCTTTCTCAACAACTCGACACGACACGACCCGGCCAGCGAAATTATTGTTCTGCGAAAATTTTCGTACGAACCCTTCGCTCTGATTTATTCGACTACATTTGTACGCGTCTCAACTTTTGTCTGTTGTGTTGCTGAAAGCGAAATTCACGGAAAACGTGCGGTGACATTTGTGTAGGCTAGGCGCAAACAAGAAGGAGAAGAATAAAAAGGAAAAGAAGAAGAAGAAGAAGAAGAAGAAAAAGATGAAGAAGAAGAAAAAGAAAAAGATGAAGAAGAAGAAGAAGAAGAAGAAGAAGAAGAAGAAGAATTTTTTCCATGTAATATTTTAGTAATATTTCACTTACTGTATAAATACATTTGATACAATACATCGCAATCTACTATCCCCTTCCTCAATACTACATTAACATATAACGTTTCATTTATATTCGAAATAATGTTTTCATTTTTTTTCTATTAAAATGTTTCTCTTGACTGGGATTCTGATGTGCACAGCATGCACCTCCAGTGGGTGATTAGGTCACAGGTGTTACGTAAGTATTGACGTTACTTATAAATTAATATTTTGAATATTATTGATCATAATCAATGATCTTCAACTTGATAGCTCTCAAATGACCAGAAAACCATCCATGCGCTTAACGACTGTGTGGAAAACTTCCTTTGCATTCCTATTCCAGGTCATCAGAGCAATTCCTTTCCCACCCGACATATAATATGTTTTTCATACAATTCATTCCATGTTGCATTTGAAAAAGTGGTTTGTGAGCGCCTGGAGGACAACTTGTTAATTTCTGAATTTTTTCAGCTTTCCCTTTTTTCCGATGACTGCAGCAGCAGCAGCGACGGCATCATCAGGAGCAAGAGCATCATCTGAAGCGAATGGAAGGAGAATTCCCCAAACTGAGTGGAGACGGTCAGAGCAAAAAGCGTGACTCATTAACTCGGCAGCTTTGTGGTAAGGCTGGCAAAAACTTTGTCCCAGTTCTGAGGTGGATGTGGGAAAGCACAACTTCCCTTCTAGCTGCCACATCGCACCCCACCAACCGACTCACTACAGCGGTTACCCATCCTCGCCCACCCGATAACACCATCAACCTGACCGTCTCAGACCCCATGTAGAGCTCAGTTAATTCGGCAAAACAGATAATATGTAAAGGTCGTCTTTAAGTCCCTGGTCCCTACTAATATCTGCAAAAATTTCACTAATGAATGATAGATACAATACTAGCTGTTTGCCCGTGCTTTACAACGGGATGTTTAAGTTAAACATGTGATATATGGCTTTCAACCGCCTACGCCAATACAATTCAAAAAAGGAAACTGGGAGCTGCAATATTGATATGATATGAATCAATATTGATATGAAACAAATGTGTTGCTTCAACTTGTGTTTTAAAGCTAATTTGCATTATATAAAATGTACCATGTATAAAATGACAAAATTTTCTGAGTTTCCTGCATCTACACATATTTTGAATCAGTAATAGTGCCCATAAATAAAATTTGAACATTAATTTTTAAAAGTATGAAAGGATAATCAGAAACCGGGATTTTAGGTGCACATGATCGAGTTTGGAAGAATCTTTGTGCCAAATTTAGAATTCTAAATCATTGCCTTCTTTGTGAAATCCGTACAAACACACACATAAACAGACACGCACACACACGCACACACACACACAAACACAAACATCAAACATGCACACACCTACTCACACTCATTCTCTTTCTGATTGGTTGAGTGTCAAGAATGGACGAATCTTTGTCCAAACTTTGCCATTTCATGTAATTGCATCGCTTAGATTATCATTATTGTAGATTATCATACAAATGAGATCATTGTACATAATTCTTTGCACTATAAAAATAGTATTTTCTGATTTCACTGCTGTATATATCTATTTGATATTAATAATTTTGTTTTTAACTATTCATACTATTCATACGTAAATTTGTAAATCTACATGAATAAAGAAATATAATCTAATCTAATCTCTTATTGTATATAAGAAGTATGCAAACCATTGATTATTCAATTTTCTTTTCATTGTGATTGAAACATGAACTCACCTGAAACAATAAGAAATAAAAATCAAAGTTACAACTAAAAGACATTCCATTACGAGTAGAATTTGTTTCAATATTTGATATTTCAATCAATACTCAAACCATTTCAGAATTTTCTAAGAAACTCACATTATTGTAATCTGAGCTCACTTCTGGTGCATTGGTATTTTTATCATATCCACATGCGTGTGAGACTTGTTCTTAGGTAATGATGATATATATAATATGAAAATTCAGTCATCAATGAGAGTTCATCTCGTTACCGCTGGAATAGCAATCAGCCAACCAACAGCAATGAGCGCCCCAACCTATCACGCCATAGTATCATGACTACAATAGTATTCACAGTATGATGTTGAAGATCCATCTTGTTTCCACTAATATGTAATAAAAACTTTAAAAAACACTTTTAAGTGGAACTTATAGCTCATGTTATGGCATGACGGCCGTTTCACTCTGTTGTCAAGAGCATCGTACGACGGCCCACAGTACACAGATTCATCCTCTCCATCTTATTCTTCGCAGGTGTACTATGGGTCGTCTGACGATGCTCTTGACAACGGAGTGAAACGGCGTCACGCCATAACGTGAGTTATAACTTATTAATATGCTTTTGTTATATTCAGTCAATCGATATATTTACAGTATCATTACAACAAAGGTCCTCCTAAACCAGTAGGTGCTATATATTGATTTAATACAAGTAAATACTATTCTTGAACAGACTAAAAAGTCAGAATTTCCAAATAACATAACCTTCAATCCACATGACACAGTGGCTACAACACTTAGTACATTAAACTAAAAAAAGATTATTTGATTATAAAAACTATAAATTTAGCACTGTTCCTTTTAAAAGTGATCTTCAGGTTTTTAGTATTCACAGTAGTTTATTAATCAAGGCAAGAATGATTTTTTGGCGTCTTCTGATTTAAACTGTAGCTCAGTCGCTGATGAAACTTTGTTACTCATACTGCCACGGATAAAGGCTTTCTCCTCATACAGAAAGAATCGTGGTAATGTAACGACGATTTTATTGTTTCAATAGAATAAACACCCACAATATTATTGTTTAATAAATTGTTTTATTCTGATTGGCTCGGTAGAAGGTAGCTGTGAACAGTGAGAGTTCTCACTACTTTTACACGAGGCCGACACGCCGAATTCCTATTGACGAAATTGGATTTGCCGATGAAAAATAACCTTTTAAGGCTGACAAAAGAAACGTACAAAAGTATTGGGCAAATCTCACGGGAGACGAGAATGTTGTTGGGACAATATTAGGCTCCGGTGATGTATTGCGTTAGGACTGCAAGAACTTTCCTATTATTCCTTTCCATTCTCTCTTCTGTCTCTTCTATCCTCCTTCAAACATCCCTTTTTCCACTAAACGCCATCCTCTTTCTCCCTCTCACCCGGTATCCTTGTATCTCTTCTTTTTTTTCACACTTCCAAACAACTATCCTCTCCATCTTATTCCTCGCCGTCTCTTTATAGCGGCAATATTCCACTTTTCCACTGTCTCTTTCCTTTCTCGTTCTCTCTCACTCGCTCTCACTTCATCAACTCGTAAATTCTAGGATTTTACCCAAATTGAAATCGACAGTACTATACAGCTGCGTTCACTTGGATCTCATCCTGTGAGATATATTGCTTCCAGACCCAGTGATGCTTACTCGGGCCCCAAACAGAGAGCTGTACATGCTTTAGAGCTCAATGATAAAGCTCTTGAGATATTCATGGCTGCAATGCATTGGAAGCCATTTTTAGTGATTGCAGATAAGATCTGATCTTAACCGACCAATTCCAGAACTACACAATACAATAAATACACTCTGATTGTGGCGAATGGCCTAAATATTTTCTTATTATATAATAAAGTGGAGGATCATCATTGAAAGAAGAAGGTGGGGAGAGTCATAAAAAATAAAACAAGTCCTTAGAATTATGGAAACTCTTAAGGTGTTTGTACAGTGGAGGATGATCAACCTCGAGGGTGATGATCATCTCAAAATCAAATACATGCTGTGAAATATGACGATAATAATTATGTTTTTATTTTTATTTTTTTACTTACCTGTTACTTATTTTCCTTCTTTTCCTCCTTTTTCGTCTTGTTGTTCTTCACCTTCTTCCTTTTCTTTTTTCCTTGTTCCTCTCCTTCTCCTCATTAATCTCTTTCTTATCCTTCCCTTCACCCTTTGTACTTCTTCCTATTTGTTTTCTTCTCCTTGAGCCAACTCCGCTCAAATATAGGCCATCGTTCTGGCAGTTTACAGTGTTGACAATGGTTGAAAAAGTCCACTGGGCGCTTTGGAGAACCATGTTCTTAAACTTTTGAGCTACGAAATCCCCAATCTTCCAAGTACTTTTCTGCCATAAACTCCCCCTTGGAGGATTGATTTGAAAAAGTAATATCTGCAGCTAATATCACAGCAAATTTCCATATCAATGAAGAAATTCTTTATTTCTCATAAGGAAAATCAAGGAGGCTGTTTTGAATTCGTATTATTTCCCATTACAATCTTACATCGTCCATTTCTCCTAAACACCGTCATCCTTTCTCATCAAAATCATCTTCTTTTTTCGTTTTTCCTCAATAATTTTCTTCTTTTTCTTTACCTGCATAACCTTCACTTTTCTGCTTCTCCTTCATCTCCCTCCCTCCATTTGTTTTTCCCCATCTTCAACCCCTTTCTTTCATAATTTTCTTCCACTGTTTGTTTCAAACGAATGGTGTTACTATAATATTATAATGATTCCTATTATTCATTTGATCTTGTTAATCAGGAGATAGTTACAAGCTCTAACCTCTATATGAAGGATCTCTTGAATCTTTGAAGAAAGCTTGAAATTTCATGAATAAACGAGATCTCTTGAGGATTTTGAAGCGCAAAAGTTGAGAAAACTATATAGTTTGAGTTTGTCTGGAGTTCACGAGAGCTCTATGAATCTCAATCTCATCTGCTCCTTGAAACTTTTAAACAGTTCTATAATGTATCTGGGCCAAGCAGAAATAATATTTATCGCTAACGTGAAATGAGCAATTGTCTAAGTCTCCCCAGTCTTCAATGAATATTTGAGCAGAATTTTACCACAGCTCAACCATTTTTTGCAAGCAAAGCACTCCAGCTGTTTCAGCAAGCTGAAAACAAACTTTGCAGACCCCCAAAACGGAGCTATAAATACCTCTCGTTTTGCACGAGAAATGTTTGTGCTGCACTTTCAGCAGCAGAAAAAAGCGATTTTTGTATCGCAATGGCTTTTGTTTGCAGAGCAGTTGAAAAACACAGACAAACTTGGCCAGTGCACTGTGATGGTATTCATTATGGAAGTGGCTATGGATGGAAAAAGACTTCAAGTAGCCTACTTTAAAGGGATATGAAAGAACTTTCTTTGACTAGCTTAACATAGGAAACGACGTTGATTATAATCCTGTTGATGTTTTAAGCAATGCAATAGCAAATTATTAACTTTTCAAGTGAATTCAACGACTTGCAGTCAAATTTTTATTAAAATAAGTAGTATTTCACTTACTTCTGTAGGCCGAACGTTTTCGAGTTGTTAAAACCCATCTTCAAGGCTTAAAGGCTTCAATTCTTCAAACCCCCCTTGAAGATGGGTTTTAACAACTCGAAAGTTCGCAGTTCGCAGCACAACGCAGTTCGTCATGGAACAAGAAATCCAGGAAGCAAATTATTAACTTTTCATGTGAAATTTAACGACTTGCAGTCAAATATTTGTTAAGAATAAGTATAACTCACTTAATCTGGCCTAGCGCTTTCGAATCTATGAGATCCATCTTCAACGCAGTTCGTCATGGAACAAGAAATCCAGGAAGCAAATTATTGTTGATTTCCTTTCTTTTCCATTGAAATTCCGGCTTTATTCGATATTATTTACATAGCATTATTTGTTTTATGATCAATTCATCACGATTATTATTTCTTTCAGCATTCTCAAACAAGTATTTGCTTCTAGAGAAGCACAAACATCCATCATCACTCCTGACGATTGGGTAAAAACTGATCCATGGTGTTTTTGTAAGAGAAATCTATGTAATTTGTTTTTATCATCAATTTATCACGATTATTATTCCTTTTAGAATTTGAAAAAATTATTTGCTTCTAGAGAAACGCAAACATCCATCATCACTCCTGACGATTGAGTAAAAACTGATCTATTGTATTTTCGTAAGAGAAACCTATGAAATATCTGAGTTGATTTGTCTGGCATGGAAATTTGAATCAGAACTCACCGTATTTTCGGGAGTATAATTTGCACTTGAGTCTGTACCAGAATACTTTAAAAAAGATGTTTTCTTCATCACGTTGAATATGTTCATAATGAAGCTCATAAGTAGGTGTGTAACAACAACAAAAATACACAAAATTTGATGGTAAATTTCTACTTAGGTAGGATGTTGGAATGGAAAACCTCTCCATCTGATTAGCAAAACTATACAAATTAGAAAGGGAGGATTAGGAGAAGACAAAAAAAGAATGATGAAAATGGTGAGATCCATATAAAGCCCAGAGGCAAATTTCATGAAGCAAGCACACAATTAGAATAAATCTGATCCAAGAATCATGAGCTATTCTAAAACGTTTCTTCAAATCTAAATGAAATTAAATGCTGATATCACATTTTATTCTCTGTTTTTTTGTGTTCATTATTAGGCTTAATTTTTAGCCAAACGTTCAGAAAAAATTTAAAGTGGCAAATTGTTTGTCTTATTCCTAAACAATGTAGGAATACAGAATAGATTCAGTAATAATAGAAATATTGTTATACGTATTAGATAAATACATATTATACAGTAACCAACTAACCTGGCGATGGACCTGTTATTGCATTTTTTGTGAGTCTTTTTTTGTCATTCTGCAATAAATTGTCATCAATTTTTTCAACATTTATTACCGTCATTATCATCATTATTATCAGAAGAGGATTTGGGAATTTGTAACCTCATTTCAAATGCTGCTGTCATATTTACAGATTCAAAACTTGACTTGGTCAACTGTCGTTACTTATAGAAGAACTAAGACTTGTGGATGCCCTTCTGATTAATCTTTCATCAGTTTCCTTTTTCACCTCCATTTCTCTTCACTCTCCCATGTTTTCTCTTGTTCTGCATGTATTTTTGTACTTTCATTCAGCAATCAGAATGTCGCATAAACAGAGTACTCCTTTTTACCTATATGGGAAAACACTACCTATACTACATGACTGTAAAAAAACGCGTAAGATCAACCAACTCAAATTTCAAGTGACTACCCCCGAAGCATAAGAAACCTCAAAGCCTTCATAAAGAAAATAATTGCTTTGCAGATGCACTGTTTCGATAGTGTTTGGTTCCTATTGGCAAATAGTGTATGATGGTCGAACACGCTTTCCAGCAAATCTATCAAATGCGTTTGGGAGGTGTGAGGTGCACGAGAAGGTGCGTGCGTATGTTCTGTGCTTGGCCAACCGTGAGCGTGGGCTTAGTGAGGTGCCAACGCCGTCTTACTTCCATCTCCTTTTTCCTCACTTCATTTCTATTTGCTTCTCCCTTCTCCTATTTTCGCGGCTTTTTCCTTCATCCTTTTCTCTTAGGCATTGTTCGAGACATCTCCTGTTTATTTCTTCATCCAAGGGCTGTTTTCTTTCTGCATGTTCTTGTTCTTCTTATTGGTCTTCTTTTACTATCCATTTTTTCTTCTTCTCCTTCACGTACTCTCCTTCCTATTATCTCCAACACAGACTTTCTCGCTCTTCTCCTGCTTCTCTCCATACTCTTTCTTCCATTCTCTCTACCATTCCTTCTCATTTAACATTTCCTCCTCATTTCTTTTCTCAATCACAATTTGCTCCATCTGCTAAGCCATCTCCTTCTCCTCCTCCTTTTCCTCCAACTCTCATTATTTCTACTACGCTTCAAACCTCCTTCTCCTGCCTTTCCATCATTTTTACTTTATTTTCTCTTTCTTTTTTCGTTTTCTTTTTCTTTCTCTTTCTCTTTTTTCTTTCTTTTTCTATTTCTTCTTATTTCTCTTCTTTCTCTTCTTTTTCTTCTTCTCTTCTTCTTCTTTTTCTTCTTCTTTTTCTTCTTCTTTTTCTTCTTCTTTTTCTTCTTCTTCTTCTTTTTCTTCTTCTTTTTCTTCTTCTTCTTCTTTTTCTTTTTCTTTTACTTCTTCTTCTTCTTCTTCTTCTTCTTCTTCTTCTTCTTCTTCTTCTACTACTACTACTTGTTCTACTTCTTTTTCTCCTTCTTCTTCTTCTTCTTTTCTTTTTCTTTTTTTCTTTTTCTTTTTTTCTTCTTCTTCTTTTTCTTCTTCTTCTTTTTCTTCTTCTTCTCCGTCTTCTTTTTCTTCATCTTCTTCTACTTCTACTTATTTTTCTCCTTATTCTTCTTCTTCTTCTTCTTTTTCTTTTTCTTTTTTTTTCTTCTTCTTCTCCGTCTTCTTTTTCTTCTTCTTCTACTCCTTCTATTTCTTCTACATCTTTTTCTCCTTCTTTTTCTTTTTCTTTTTCCTTTTCTTTTCCTTTTTTTCTTCTTCTTTTTCTTCTTCTTCTTTTTCTTCTTCTTCTTTTTCTTCTTCTTCTTCTTCTTCTTCTTCTTCTTCTTCTTTTTCTCCAATATTGCCATCTTTCTGATTCTTCTCCCTTTCCTACTTACATTATTTCCCATTACAATTTCACATCCTCTATTTCCCCCTAGACACCGTCATTCGTTTCCTATCCTTTCTCATCATAATCATCTTTTTTCTTCAATAATTCTTTCATTTTTCTCCACCTGCATCATCATCCTTTTCTGCTTTTCCTTTCTTCTCCCTCCCTTTATTTGTCCTTCCTCATCTTCGACCCTTTTCTTTTATAATTTTCTTTCTCTTTTTTCCCTGAACGTACTTATCTTTTCTCCTTCCATCACCCATCCACACCACATTTTTCTCTCCATGTTCCCCTCTTATCTTCTTTTTTTATTACCCTTTATCTCTTCTTTGCATTTTTAACTGTTTTTTTTTCTCCCTCCTGTCTCTCACTTCCACTTATTAACCAAATATTTTCTTTCTGCGTTTATCTTTTCCAGCTTTTCATTTCTTCTCCCATGTTTCTCCGCATTCTTCGCCATCTTTTTCTACTCCTCTCATTTTCTTCTTCGTCTTCTTGTCATTCCTACCCCTCCATCTCTTTAGTCTTCTCAGCTCTTTTGTATCTTTCTCACCCTTCTCACTTCCACTCTCTTACATCTACTTTATTTTTCTTTCTTCACTTTTTCCAGTCTTTCTTTATATTCTTTCATGTTTTTCGCCGTCTCCTGCCCCCTCTTTCTACATAATTTAAAATTCCCCATCCTACTCTTCTTCTCATTTCCCCTCCACCTTTGTCATCTACAACTCTTATTTTCCTACCTCCTCTTATTTCCTCTTTATTCCATTCATTATTTTTCCTTCTGATTTCACCTTTGCAGCTTCTCTTTCTTTTCTCTCACGTTTTTCTACGTGATTATTTTTCTACCTCCTCCTACTTCCACTTTCTTCCTTTCAGTATTTTTCCTTCTGTTTTCACCTTTGCAGCTTCTCTTTTCCTTCTCTCACGTTTTTATACCTGATTATTTTACTACCTCCTCCTACTTCCACTTTCTTCCTTTCAGTATTTTTCCTTCTGTTTTCACCTTTGCAGCTTCTCTTTCCCTTCTCTCACGTTTTTCGTTCACCTCCCCTCCTTTTCTATCTTCGCCGTGCACAGAGAAAGTAGCGAAAGGTCAAACAGGAGAAGGAGAAATGCAGAGGGCGCTCACTCGCTGGTCCTGATGCATGGTCCCAGAGGGAGATGACTCCTCGCTTGCCGATATCTTTTCGACGGTAATCCTTGCCGCAACTCTGTTGTGGGTGAGGAGGGGTTGACGTTCGGGTCAGAGGATTCCCCCCTCACTGTGGAAGGAGGGAATTTGAAGAGGTAACGGAATGTTTAACATCGATTCGACCGCCAAGTTTCCCGGATGATGTAGGCAGCTAGTAGTGCCTCCAACAAGAAAAGAGCTCTTCTCTTCCCAGCCGTTTCCGTCACATGATCAACCCTCTTATCCGAAGCAGAATACTTGTGACCATTTGGACAAGTGGCCAAGTATATTGGAATACTTGCAAAGTATCTCTCCTCCAAAGAAATTCTCAACATTTCACAAGATCTCCAACCACAATGAAACTTACACACTCATTTTCCTCAGTCTACTCTATTCTACTCTGGATTTTGTTCATTTAGGAACAATCAATATGAGCAGGGCTGGCTCAGGGTAAAATCTTCACCTGGGAAAGAATCCTTTGAGTCACCCCCCTGCAGGGGTCTACGGCATAATATACTATATAATATAATCAATATATATACATCTTAAAAAAAAGGATACTATTCAGAAAAATAATTAAGAGTTTAGAGTTTCAGGAGAGGAAAATAGCTATCAGCAGAAAAGGGAGTGAGTGGACTCAAGAAGACAAGGAACGTCACTCTAGAAAAATGAAAGAAGCACGGGCAAAGAAGCTGATTGAGCGTGCTCTCTAAAAGAGCTATTCGAAAAAAAATAATAGTAATAATAATAATAATCAATATAATATAATTTAAAAACTGGTATATTATTATATCTTCACAATATATCCGATTGACTGACTCATCAGAACCATGAACCACTCGGCCAAAAAAATCAGTTACAGCATTAGATGCATGCTAAGAAACGGTTTCAACAATTCCCCAAAAGTTCGCTCAAAATTAACGTTTTTTGAAAACTAAGCTATCATTTTTAAGCATTTCTCAAATACTGCGATGACAAAAAAGAAACTGGGTAACATGTTTGCTGGTGAGTTAGAAAGCGTGTTATAGGAAGTTTTCGAAAACTCCTTCAAAATAAGTGCAAAGTCAGCGTTTTGGAAAATAAGACAATTACTTTTTCAGCTTTTCAAGAGTGATAGCCTATGTAGGCAAAAAATAAAAATTTGATATTGTAATTCTTATAAAAATTGGTATACCTGTTCTATTCGGTTGTACAATCACTTATTATTTAATAATAAGTTACTTATTATTAAATAATAACATTATTGGATTACTGATTGGCCTGACAATAATTTGTAATTAGTTGGCACATTAAATTTATTAATTGAACGTTATTGAACTGTTTGTTTTTTATTAATTTTCTTTTGTAATAATTACTTATCAGTGCCTTTTTTGTGTTAATTGTGTGAATAAAGTTCGAGTGTTACTTTCAAGTGTTGCCAGCTTTATTGTAATGGTAGAATCCGTAACAATGAGCCTATACTTTTCTCCACCCCATATCATATCGTTTTCTTGAGCGGATGTCTATGGTAGCTCAGCCCTAGAGTGATGGCTTTACTTAGAGAATAGCGTAAAAACCTGTTACTTATAAGTTTTTCTCTTAATTAGTTCATTCTATTGTTAGTAAAATTCATTTAATTTTATAATGTGTAGACACTGTCATGTAGAATTTATAGGTCAAGTGTAAGAGAGGGACACCGTCCCTAACTTCGCCTTTTCATTTATATGTATCACCAAGTTCTTTTCCCTTTTTTTTCTATTTACCATATTAATATCATTTTCAGTAATGATTTCATGTTTGTCTATAGATAAACTGTTTATGTAATGAGTAACTGATAATGTTTTATGTAATAATACTTGGTGATGCCTATATATTGTATTTTATACTAGTAACTGTCCAACTATTATTTGTATGAATAAATCAATCAATCATCTCTATTCTATATATCAGTCCGAATTCACCATCCCATATGACAAAAAGGCTTCAGAGTTCTTCTACATCAGGATAATCTATTGTTGAAAACTTTCAATTTGACTGTAAAGAGTAGTAAATTACAAAATAATGTAAATAATAAGAATGTACTTTTCCTCGCCTTACTCTTCTAAATAGGAGTCCATCAAATTTATATTCCATATATAGGGAAGTGATAGCCGCGAGCCGTAGCAGATATCTGTTCAATCAGATAGAGATAAGCTGCATTCTCCTGGGCACTCTTTGTAAGGGTGACCGATTAGATTGGCCAGCAAAAAATATACTGTTCCCTGCTGTAAAATCACTTCCCAGTGGTTCGGAACCCACCTGAAACTGTAGGTTCATTTCATCAATCTCAATCATCCAACTCATTACCCACGCACAGGTCTCAAGCCCATGTCGGCTTCATTCTCCGAGAAAAGACACTCACGTTTGTGAGTCTCTACTTCAGGATTAGAAAATTCCAGGGAACTCGAGGAACAAATGACAAAATAATAATATTGAACATGTTTATTTCTGCGCCTTTATTTTTTGTGCAGGTGTCCAGAAAAAGGCATTATCCCATATAACACGCGTGTTTAGGGTCTTCCTACTTCATGATCAGAAAGTTTCGGGGAACTTGAAAAAGATGATCAGAATTGGACAAATATGATTTGATCCAGAACCAGAATAGCGGTTGTTCTATGCTACGACTGGCCTGTGCCCTTTTCACGCGTCCGGGCCAATATGAAGAGACAGCTATAGAACATCTTCCCCATGATTCGTGGTTCCCTGGGGTGTTGCGGGGGTCCGATATCAGCGCATCGCCGAAATCCCCGGGGGAGGAATTGGATCGTTTGCCATCCATTCACTAACTCTTCTCGACACTGGAACTTTTCTCTAACTGGCACGAAGCGCCAGTGGATTAAAACGATGTAGCCAGCGAAATAATGTGCTGCAGAAGACTACCTGAATCGTGTGAAAACTTGTTATTGATTGCCTTTCTTTTTTTCTTCAGTTCTCCATCGATGTTTGTAATTGAAAAGGCTCGATTTTTCATCGTTCTGAGAGCGATGTACGGAAAAGATTCTTTTCTCATGAAGTTTGACGATGACTACCCACTGAGGAAACAGATTGCTATCGGATAGTTTTCTTTATTGAATCTCTCATCGATCTCCGTTCCATAATAATTGTCATTGAAAATATTCAATACTTTAGCAATGCAATATTAATGCTAGAAGCATATCATTATTGATATTAACTGATGCATTTCTCAAGAATATTGATGTTCGCTATCCACTGAGTGAATAAACTACTACCATAGTTATTTAAGTATGCTATCTTAGTATGCGTTAATTCATCAAAACAAAACCTTGATAGGGTGTTTAAGATCCAAAAGAAAGCGGTTAGGTGTATGGAAAGAGTAAATAGATTAGATTCATGTTGGCCGTAGTTCAAGAGACTTGGTCTCTTAACTGTACCCCGCTTATATGTGTATGAAGCTACTTCATATGTGAAAACAAATGGTATTAACCAAAATCTTGACATGAACGATTATTATACAAGAAGCCGAGGAGATTATCACTTGGTGAGTCACAATATCACCTTATTCAAACAAAAACCTAGTTATATTGGTAGGAAACTCCACAACAAGCTACCGCAGTTTTCAAAGAGTCTTGAAAATATAGGAATATTTAAAAAACAATTAAAAAATATTTAGTTTATAAAGCTTTTTATAGTGCACAAGAGTTCTTTTCACATCAAAATTAAGCCTCCCCCCAACTAATTGATATAGTAATAATTAATTAAGGTAACTAGTGTATAAGAGTATAATAATTGTTGATCTGACTTGTCTTATACTCCTTTACTGGAATCTTGAAGACGTAATCTACAAAAAAATTATCTTGAATTGATGATTGTATAAGAATCAATGATGATTGTTGAAGATATTCTTTAACTATGTAAAATCGATGCTTCAAACGGACCTTTTTTAATATTCACTGCTCAATAAGTACGTGAACGATCCAGATTGTTCCAGCATTCGAGCTACGTGTTCATAAAGTAGTTTTATAGTAAATAAATAAATGAATACATTTTTATTTCCTTCCTTCAAAAAAATTAAAGTAACCAAAAATTACATGCGTATAAAATATTGACTACAAAACTAAAAAACTACCCAAATATCTAGCAAGAGTAAGAAGTAGATGGAAATTAACCTACACAAATATGGTAAACCCTGTACTAGAGTAGGTGTGAGTAATATTTGGGTGAGATTGAAAAATACCTTGGGTAAGTGAGCTCACATATTATTTGAAATAATGCGAAGTCTTCCTGTATTTATTATCCATTTTTGAATTTTGTCCTTTTGACCTTTTTGTGTTATGTCCTTGATATTTATGAGAAGCAGATTGTGCAATTTTGGTGCTAGGTGGTTGAAGTGTCTCTGTAATAGTGCTTTTAAAGAAGAAGGTTTCTATTCCTTGTGTTGTAACTGGTACCTATGTTGGAAGTTTCTGTATTTTTGTGACGTCTGCAAATGATTTCCTGGAAGTAAAGTTGTCTTACATCAAGCACACCTATCTCATTGAAAAGCTGGTTTGATGGATAGTGCTAATTTCTGTACGTAACCTGATCATTTACGTAACCTGATTTTTTTCAATTCCTCATTATTATTGACTAATAGATCATCATAGAACAGCGATGTTGAACAGGATCAATCAGGGTCTGAGTCACTGAATCGTCCGAATTTCCAAATGAGCTTCCAATAACTAAATACAATATGCTGTATATCATGAGATGAATCGGCTAGAGGATACATGACGCTTAGGAGTTTTTTGAATTCTAAAATAGAGACAGAAGGGCTCAAAAAGTACAAAACAGATCAATAATTTTCAATTTATCGAACAAGAACATTCACATTATCATGGCACTACCTCTCACCTCCTCTCACATCCAATCCGGATTTGCGATGATCCGGAACTTCAACATTCGGATTAAGGACGCTCTGCTGTAATCCTTAACTCCTATTTTCAAAATTATTTTCATCATTTAATACGTTTTAATGACCTTAATCCTAATTGGATCGAGTTTTCATCCTGAATCTGAATGGAAACATACAGCAGGCACAAACTAAAATGTTTTCACTGTTTTTGTCTCACTTAACAACACGTTTGCCCTGTTTCTCTCCATTCTCCCTCCTTCGTAGCGTGTGATTGTTATCATAAATGTTTCTATCAAAATGCGATATTACATGAAAGAGCTAATGGTTATACGAATTATTGAATAACGAACATACAAAAATATGTACGATAAATTTTACTCAACTATTACGCACGTGCTTGCAAAGTCGTGCATCTAGTTGGTACTCTTTTTATTAGGTTTGTAGAGTTGACCATTGTTCAGCGAGTGTATAGTGGTGAAACTTACCGACATTTTAACTGAATTAATCAATTATTTTGAAAAATTGGAAGAATAAATTGTTCAATTCAATGCTTCTACTAATATGAATAATTAGACAAAATTGTCACAACTACATTTATGAAAAGATATTGAGAAACTGTACCAAAATTAATTTAATATTTTATTTTTTAATCCTCATCCAGTAATTCAACAGTTAATTTAACTTAATTAACTTAATTCAGTTTGAATATCTAAGCATTAGTGTACTCTACTGTACTTTATTTTATGTAAGGTTGGCTACTCTGTCGGTAATGATCAGTGAAACAGCCGGGCTGAGAGTCCTTTTTTCTTTTCTAATCAAGCTACAATGGCGAAAGCATACTTAAAGAAAACTTGAAGAAATTTAAATCATAATGATTTAAATTATTATTTATCTATTTTCATAATGACTGAGATAGCGTAAAACCCAATTTAGGGTAAGTTTGAATCATTACTTTGTGAAATGTATTCTATTATATGAACGGTATTTTGGTCTTCACTCATTTGATGAACGAGGTCTCATTAGCTTCTGGATTTCAATGTGTGGATCCCAAATAATTAATTCATGTTTTAGATATGCATTTTTCTCTCATTATATTTGTTCTTGAAATGTTATTGCCTAATTTTTCTTTCACTCTGTTCATATCTTGTAAACTCTTGTTATAACCTATGAGTTAACGCCTTTCCAAATTTTACTACTTTAAAACTATAATTATCTTCTATTACTATTATAATTATATTACTTTGTTTTATTCTGATATTTTAACTTCCTTTTAACTTCATTTGCTATAATTTTCACCTTTCTAATTAAGCTCTTCAAGCATGCTCTAAGCCTTCCTCGACTTGTCGTTATCAAACCTTTTCTTGTATCTTCGATGACGTAGTCTGTTTTCGAAAACTGAAAATCCTCTTCTAGTGATTTAAACTAACTTATGTAAGTAATAATTTCGATGTATTAATTGTTGTTAATTATTTTCAACAGGTTTTTGTTCCTGATTTATTTTATATTTTAAAAATGTACTGATACATTCAAGGATCATTAAAAGGATACATTCAAGGATACACTAAAAGGATTATGTGATTATAATTTTACGGAATAATCTACATACAGTACTGGTATGTGATAAACTATTATCAACACTTCGGTAAGCTGAACATTTTTTATATCTTCTGATCGATCTGCGAAATGGTACCCTTTATTGAACTTTTTCTTAACAACGAACTTAACGAAAATTAAACAGCGAATCATGATACAACGTAAATCAACAAAAATCAACGTAAATCAACTTTAATAATTTTTCCACGTAATTTAAAACAACGAATATTCAATCAATTTATATTCTACAATGTAACCTTTTAGACTTTATTTTATTTTATTATAATTGCTTCTCAGTCACTAAATTTGTTTTTCTTAATTAATTCTCCAGTCTCTTATAACTGTTGCATGATATCTTTAGTATTTGCTCTTTTATGATCACTGGCCCTCTGGCCCAGTCATTCTTCAAATTTTACGTGGGAAGCCCTGAACCGACTTTAAGTCAGTTCAGAGCTTCGTCACAAATGGTAGCAGAACGTGGTTACTTGAGATTTTGTGGTGCAATTAACATGCAATGGTTATTTGAGACTGTTTAAGTAATGAATTTTAATATAGTTAAAGCTATTGGTTGAGCAGTGAGACAGTGAGTAGGCTTATTTGTTTTATTTAAGATCATTATTGTCAAATATTTTGTCATTATGGACAAAATTGTTGAAATTGATGTTACTAAATTCGTAACAAACAGGATAAACCCTGACTTTCTCTCTAAAGATAATCTTATTTTCGAGTTATTATCTCTTGGACAGGATAGTTCAAGTGTAGATAAAGATGTTGATGCACTTAGATCCAATTATAGAATTATAATTAATGAATCTAATTCTTCATTCACAAATTTAATTTCTGATTCTGACAGTTTTAGTCAATCATTAAGAATTATTACTGAGGACATCCCTCTTATGCTCAAATTTATTCATGAATTACCTCAAGGTAATAAAGAAGTAACCAGAAGAAATATAGTAAAAATTGAAAGTAAATTTCTCCATCATTTAAATAGATTTAAGCAGCTTGTTAACTATGTGAATGATACTGACGACATAACTAGCACTAATAATGATCTAGACATTCTTGGTGATAATCTTTTTGATCTTTATAATAAAATTTTATCATTACAACCTTTGATTGTCAGTAGATCGACTTCGCCTATTGTTAAACCATTCAGCCTACCTAGCCCAACAAAGATTTCAAAAACTTCTTCTTTGTCATTATTTGTACCTGTACCAACTACATCTTTTGACACCTTAAATAATAATCTTGGCGCTATTCCTAAAAGACCGCAGACTCCTTTGAGACCTTCAGCTATTCCAACTTATAATCAAAGTAATGATACTGATTTAAATAGGAATCATAATATTCTGAATTCTAATATGATAACTAATCATGGCTCATCTTTTGAAAACTCATTTTATAATAAATTAAGAAACCCCGTTGAATCTTTTCTAAAAAATTTACAACCTTGCGATGGACTTAACATTGATTTGTTACTTGAATTTCTTTTAACTTCTATTAAGATTCAAAACATGATTCGCATTCCTGATATGCATTTATTACAAATCCTAGTTCCATATACTATGGGCCCGTTAGCTGATAAAATCTTGATGTCTATAAATTTAAATTTAACCTTTAAACAATTTCATTCTAATGTTCTAAATTCTTTTATTCCTCAGAGACTTCTGTCCGTTATTAAAAGAGATAAATTCTACCGCCTACAAGCTCCTAATGAGTTGTTATCTTCTTATGTAGTCAGTATAAAAGAAGCTGCTAACCTTTTACAATTAACAGAAAGTGAAGTTGAAATTGTTAGCACTATAATAAGTGGTATAAATCCTAGGGAGAGATCACGCATGATTTTCATGCCAAAACCTACCTCTTTTGATGAACTAAACTTATTATGTATTCATTCTCAGAATGTAGCCTTCTCTGATGTTGAAAGAAATAATTCTTATCGGAACTTAGCAGGCCGTAATTACAATATTACCGTACAAAATAATTCCAGTGTTCAAAATAATCAGAATAAACCTAATTCTAACAATAGATTTTATAGTGTCACATGTTATAATTGTAATAAAAAGGGTCACGTTGCACGAAATTGCTATTCAAAAAACGAACAGCGCCCCTTTCCGAAGGACAAAACTTAATTCCTAAATTTACTAAAATAAAGAAAAGGCCTTTTCATTCAAATAGTGTTATTAAAAAAGGAAATCTAAAGAGAAGACTCTGTGGAGTTATTAATTCTAATCAAAATTTACCGTTTATTCTTGTTAACTTAAATGGTTGTAAATCAAATTATCATGCTCTTATGGATACTGGATCTTCCTTTTCTTTTATTTCTAACGAAGTATTCAAAGATTTATCTCAAAATTCTAAATTCGATCTTGTTGTAGAGAGTAAGGATTTGAGTTGTTCCGCCGCTAATTCTTCCAAAATTTTAATTAAAAAGTCATGTACTTTAAAAATAAAAATTCAACATTTAAGCTGGAAGTTTGAATTTCTTATTGCTGATAAACTCCCTGTGCAAGCTATTATTGGAGCTGATTTTCTAAAACATGCACAATTAATTGTAGATTTATTTAATAATAATTATTATTTCTGTTTTGAACCTGAAGTTAAATTTTCCTTAACTAATGATTATTTACCGGCCACTAATAATAAAAATAAAATTTTTGTTAACAATATAATTGAGAAAATAATTCCTGGTGATACTTCACACCTTTCAAAAAGGGAATTAGATAAATTATATAGTATAATTGATAATTATCCGGACGTTTTAACTAGTAGAGTTGGTTCAACTTCTCTTATTAAATATGATATTAAACTTACTTCTAATAAAATAATCAGGTCACAACCCTATCCACTTAATCCTATTAAAACGGAAGTAATGAAAAAAAAAATTGCTAAATTACTAGCATGATGTAATAGAAGTATCTAATTCTCAGTACTGTTCACCCTGTTTTCTGGTACCCAAAGGAACAGAGGATTATAGACTAGTTATCGATTATCGTAAATTAAATCAAATTATTGAATTACAAGCAGCTCCTATTGGCGATATTCATTCCTGTTTTCATCATTTTTCTAAAGCAAAATTTTTTACAACCCTTGATCTCAATAATGCTTACGGTCAAATTTCCTTAACTGACTCTTCAAAAAAATTAACTGCCTTTATTACTCCTCATTCTCTTTATCAGTATAAAAGAATTCCTAATGGAATTAGCTCTGGTGCTCAAGTACTTTCTTCTTTAATGGAAAAAATATTTAGTGATCTCCGTTTCAAAAATGTTTTCTTTTATTTAGATGATCTTATTATTTATACCGAAACCTTTGATTCTCATCTCGAAATATTAGCTGAAGTTTTTGAACGCTTACGAAGGGCAAATCTTACCGTAAACCCTAACAAAGTAACCTTTTGTACTCCTAAAATTTCCTTTCTTGGTCATATCGTTTCTTATAATTCTGTATCCATCGATCCTGATAGAACAAAGGCTATCACTAATTTTCCTGTACCTAAAAAATTAAAACAAATAGAAAGATTCATAGGCATATTAAACTTTTATCATAAATTTATTCCTAATTTAGCTGACATTGCTTCTCCTTTAAATTCACTTAGAAAAAAAGATGCCAAATTTATTTGGACTTCTGATTGTCAGGATGCCTTTGATAAATTAAAGCAAATAATTACGCAACCTCCTATCCTTAAGATAGCTGATTTTTCTAAACGGTTCATCTTGCAAACCGATGCCTCCAGTGTGGCCTTAGGCTGTGTTTTAAGTCAAGAATATGATGGATGTCTCGCACCTATTGCCTTTGCTTCTAAGACTCTATCCCCTTTAGAAAGAAAATACTCAGCTTATGATAAGGAAGTTCTTGCTGTTCTTTTTGCTATTGAGAAATTTAGGTTTTTTCTAGAACATACTCGTTTTACCCTTCAAACGGACTGCGCTGCCTTGCATTGGGTCTTGAAGCATCCTAAACCTCTAGGTAGAATAGGAAGATGGATTCTACGCTTAGGTTCTTTCCAGTTTGATTCTGAGCATATTAAAGGATCGAATAATATCATCGCTGATGCTTTAAGTCGTATGTATGATGAAAATCCTAAAGATAATGATAATTTAATTAAAGATAATCTTTGCAATTTAACTCTCTCTGACTTTCCTCTTAGCTTTTCTGATATTTTAGAATACCAAAAAAAGGATGAATTTATTTCTGAAATTGTCAATAAAAAATCCCAAGGTATTGACATTTTTCCTTATTCTGTTTCTAAAGGAGTACTTCTATTTAAATCTAGGAACAGTAATAAACCTAAAATAGTTCTTCCTCATTTGTTAAAATCCATGATATTCAAGTATTACCATGAGACACTTTTTGGAGCTCATGCCGGTTACTTGAAGACTCTTAATAAAATAAAAGATAAATTCATCTGGAAAGGAATTTCTAAGGATCTTTCTGTCTATTTAAAAAATTGTAAACTTTGTTCTCTAAGTAAACCTGCTCAAAAAACGAACTTTGTTTATCTTTCTTCTAGTGTTGCCAGTTATCCTATGGAGAAGTTATTTATAGATTTTGTAGGAGTTTTGCCTAGAACTACTTCTGGTAATACTTTTATTTTTTCATGTGTAGATGCCTTTTCGAAATTTAACTGGTTAATTCCAATCCGTAAGGCCAATTCCTTAACTGTTTGTAAAGAACTAAATAAAATCTTTATCAACTTTGGTATTCCTAAATATATAGTATCTGATAATGGCGCACAATTTAAATCTAATCTGTTTAAAAATTTCTGTTTTCAAAAAGGAATTACTCACATAACTACTAGTCCTTATAATCCTAAACCTTATCACGTAGAAAGGATCCATAGAAACCTCAAATCTTGTTTGATAGCCTTTAACTCCGATAAACAAAATAAATGGGACCATAGCTTGGAATGGTTACCTTTTTCATTTAATAGCTCATTTCATGAAAGTAGCAAGTTCACTCCTCATGAATTGATGTTTAGACATAAACCTAGTGATTCTTTAACTAATGCTTGGAAAATAGATGAAATTCTTCCTAATAAATTTTCTATGGATACTAATAAAATCTGGAAAACTGCTCATAAAAATTTATTAAAATCTTACAATAATTCTAAGAAGCGATATGACATGCATAGAAGTCCTATCCCATTTAAGACTGGCGATATTGTTTTTTTAAAAACAAATCCAATAAGTAAAGCTGTCAATAATATTACTGCTAAATTATTACCTAGATTTTCTGGACCATTTATAATTAAAGAGTGGATTAGTCCTGTTAGTGTTAAATTATTCTCAACCGATGGTGAGAAATTTATTAGAAGAGCTCATGTTTGTCAATTGAAAATGGGGAACAACCCATAAAGGCATTCTATTTTGTATTTATTTGAGAAACAAAATAATTACACCTGTTGATGGACGCATCACTTGTGATAATTCGTTCTCATCTTGTATCTTGTATTTTGTAATTGTCCTGGTATTATTCTTGTATGTTGTAATTTCTATGCCGATTGCGCATTGTGCTTCTATTTTAGTTGCATATGTAATTGATCACATTGTAGTATTGTGATGGGGTATCTTGAGTTGTCATTTATTGATATTGTCTATATTTAGTGTATTTTATTATTGTTCTATGTATTTTGATTAATCTGTTTCAGATTTAGTTTTCTTGGTTAACAGCAACAGTGTTGCAAGATGTTAAAATTCAACTTATGTTGATTATTTTTATTTTTTGGTAGTAATGAAACTTTAAAGCTGTTTCAATTTTTACTTACTTACTGCTCACTCTTAGTTTCACTGTCTCTCCCAATGGTTCACTACTTGTGATTCTTATTGATTGTTGAGTTTTTGGATGAATGGTAACTTAAAGTGTTTTAAATTTTCTTTTTATCTATTTAACATTGAGATCACTATTTCCTTTCTACTCTCTCTCCTTCCCTTTCTTTAGAAATATTGGTGACCTGATCAATCATCAATGTTTTTATTTTCTTATTTCCTGCTACCTTTCCCTTCATCTTACCATCTTCTTTTCTTCTTTCCTTCTGAGTATTTTGGATACGCGGCCTGATACTTCTCTTTCCTTTTACCCTTTAATCTCAATTTTTTTTTTAAAATCATTTAGTTCAAATTTTGGTACCTTTTCCTAAACTAAAACCCAGTGGAGGAGGTTTGTACCAAAATTAATTTAATATTTTATTTTTTAATCCTCATCCAGTAATTCAACAGTTAATTTAACTTAATTAACTTAATTCAGTTTGAATATCTAAGTATTAGTGTACTCTACTGTACTTTATTTTATGTAAGGTTGGCTACTCTGTCGGTAATGATCAGTGAAACAGCCAGTAAGTACCTTTAAGTCAGTTCAGAGCTTCGTCACAAAACTAGTTGCGGTTGTTATGCCATTATCAATTTCAATAAAACTCTCAGTTTGATTGAGATTGATGATGGCATAACAACCGAAATTAGTTTCTCAATATTTTTTTTAATAAATGTAGTTGTGACAATTTCGTCTAATTATTCATTATGGATACCTTCCACAATATCACCTTCGCCACTACAAAGAAAGCTTTTACTATCAATATGGAACATACTACAAAAATGTAACGATTATTCAAGTTACATTTTTTACAAGTTAAAATACCACTAACATTTTTATTATAGATTTTAAGGTGAATTATTGATTATTATAATTGAGATAATAATAATTTATAATGAACGAAAGTTATTATATTCACTTAAAACGTTACTTAAACTTACATAAAAACTTAAAAAACACTTTTAAGTGGAAATTGTGACTAACGTTATTTCAACAGGCCACATTTATACAGACATAGACTCTAATTTAGACATATCATTAACGTGAGTCACAATTTCCACTTTTTTTTAGTTTTTCTTATATATTAGTGGAAGCAAGATGAATCTTCAATATCATATTATAATTCATTATTTCTCATAAAATAATAATGAATAATTTATTGCAAATAATTCAAATACAAGGCCAAGTAAGCGATTATTGAATGATAAAGATGTGCAAAGAAGTCCAAGATGTTCTAACAAAAACGTCGCACAAAATTGCGTTTTTGAGCAATAATATTTCATTTCATTTACACACAGTTTCCAAAATACAATAATACAACATATAGATACAATACAAGATAGAAAAAAGTTGTTAGGTAACCTCATTGAAAAATCGTGTTGAGGCACCATCACGTTAAAAATGAAAGAAAAGCTTAGAGCCGAAATAAAAGTATAAAATAATCCTTGAATGAATAAGTTTAAAAGTACACATAAAAATATTAAAGAGTACTTAGAAATAAACTGTTCCTTTACAAACAAATCATAAACGGCAATAAGGTAAGATCAAAACTAGAATACTCAACCATTTTCTTATCGAAACAAGAATTCAACATCATCTTGCAAAAACAACAAATACTCTAAGAAAATTTAAACTTGAGGAAACGTTGAAAGGTAGATGATTGAAAAATTTCAAAGCACAGAAAGAATAAAACCTACGGAATGCTTCAATATTTGCTTTCATTAAAATAAACGTATTTTGCAATCTTAAACGACTAGAAATAATAGTCCATTGATGATAATCTATCGATGGAAATAATCCATTCGAATCAACACTTATCTAAATAATCCTGTTTTACTCCTAAACATTCTAGGATAAGATTCCGGGGAATCTACTAAACGTGGATAGTTTGAATCGCCGAATTGTATTCGAGTGATATTTCACCAGGAACCGTAACAGGAGAAGAGGAATTATCTTGGGAAGTTTGGTCTCACTGCTCAGGCTTGGACCTCTCCACCATTCAGACAGCGTCAACACAACTTGCTTGAAACTTTTTCTTTTTTTTAACGTCTTCAACTTCCCCATCTTGTAGCTTCTGGTGATTTATTCTCCTTGTTTTACTGTTGTTCGTCCTCTTCCCCACCTATTTTCTTCAACTTCTTTTCTTTTTCTTCTTCTCTCTCTTCTTTTCCTTCGCCATCCCCCTCCTTCTCCATCGCTACTTCAAACCTCACCTTCTCTATCACGTCACCCGCCTCACAATACCTTGGCAACCGAGAACCACCCCCCCCCCCCCTGTCTTGCCCACCAACCATTTCTCTTGTGTTTGATGTCAAAAATTCTCTTTTCCGGATAAAGCTCCAAACCAACTAGGCTGAAAGTTAACAGGCGCGTAAACTAAATGAAATAAACGACCTCTCTGATTGTATAATTACACTGAGAGATAGCATGCTGGTTGTCTCACCTACTCCATTGCATTATACGCTCTCGTTCTAATGACATTTTATCTTCCCTTATTTCACTTGAAATCTTCTGGGCTCTCACAGCAGTTAATCCTCGGATAAATTTTGTGAGGAAGAGAAGTATAAAAGTTGAAGAGAGGTAGATTGTTAACTTGAAGCTCTTGACTTATGTTTTATAAATACTCGAAGCATTTTAAAAACTCGGATCATATTAATGAAATATGTAACACCCAAATTGATGTAAACAGTACATTTTGAATGTTTTTTTATTATTTTTTTTGGAGGATGTAGCCCACATAGGTCGGTCTGAGACCTGTGCGTGGGTAATGAGTTGGATGATTGTGCTTGATGACAGTTTTAGGTGGGTTCCGAACCACTGGGAAGTGATTTTACAGCGGAGAACCGTGTCTTTTTTCTGGCCAATCCAATCGGTCACTCTTACAAAGAGCGCCAAGGAGAACGCAGCTTATCTCGATCTGATTGAACAGATACCTGCTACGGCTCACCGCTATTACTATCATTTAATATGATTACATAGTCGTGAGGTAATTAAGGGGACCAAAGAGTGATTTACTGATCACGTAAAACTCATTAATTTCAACTTTTAAGTGAATGATAAAATAGATAAGGGTTTATCACCGCTGCCGAAAGAGTGCAAATTATGCCTAATTATCCTAAAAATCACAAACAAAGTACACCAGTATACATAGGCAGTGACTGATTGATACTCAATGATTCATTTTACATAATATCATATATTATTATTTTTTTTTTCACTTTTTTATTTCACATAATATTATTATTTGATGATAAAATATGATAAGATTTAAATAATATTCTAAGAATACAGGTTTATCTTCCTATTCACCTAAGACTCTAAATTGGAAAAATATCTGAGCAAACTCATTTACTTCTCTGAATAGATTCTCATAATCATTTTCATCACTCACAAATTCGAGAATAATCGAATGAATGCAAATTTTAAAATAAAATAGATTATTAGTTAAGCTCACCTCGAAAAAATCTTATTATAACGCTTTATAACATATTATTATATGCGTGTTATATCATAATAAGCATCTTATAGTAATCTGTTCATCAAACATTTTTTTGGAGAAAAAACTTCAAACTTGAGAAAAAATGTGATATTCCTTTTTCTTAAAAATACATAAATTTGACTTATTTGTGTCTTGATTCATCAGTTTATTAAACTGCATCATAATATGCATCTTATAGTAAACTGTTCATCAAGCATTTTTTTGGAAAAAAGTCTTCAACTTTAGAAAAATGTGATATTTATTTTTCAAAAAAATTAAAAACTTGAGTTATTTGTGTCTTGATTCATCAGTTTATTAAACCAACGAACTACGATAAACTCTTGTCATTGTATGCTTTTTATAGAACGGAAAACTTGTTGAGTACAAAAATCTAATCACTGATATTTCATCCGCGGAAATATTTTCTCTGTTCGTTATCAGCTCTAACGTTGCGTGACGCTATTGAGTTTATCCGATTCAATCGGATCTGGTGGTCTGGAATGATCGTTTAGGAGATCACCGATTTTCATTGGGTAGGAGGAGGGGGGTTGGTTTAATGTGGGGAGAGGTTGGTAGGCAGCAAGCACTGGAATTACATTGAACTAATTCGTAGCGATGAAACCGTGAGAAAATTGAATCAGTGAAACACGATTCTTACGGCCCGAAACGCTTTTCGAATCTTGTCGTCGATGACAGTGACGTGAGTAGGGGAGGGGGGGGGTGTTGAAGAGAGTAAAAGAAGGAAGCAAGAGGGAGGATGAGCGAGGGAAAAACGCGGCTTAAAGCGATCGGGAACTGAGAGTAATCAGTGATCAGCGAAGGAGGAGGTGAAGCGGAGTCGCTTGATCACAAAACAAAATTGTGGAACAGGGTTGAGGAGTGATTGTTGTGGCACGGGGGTGTACTGGAATGGGGAGGGTGGAAGAGAAGGAAAAAGTGTATGTGAGAGAGAAAGCATGAGTGAGACTTCGAAAATGAGAGAAAAACGCCGCGTAATTTCGGTTTATTGAATTAGCGAAATCGGTCGAATTACATTCGTGTTGAAGGAACGGGATTACCCGTTGCTTTCGTTTTGGGCAAAAGAGGATTTGGAATCCATTTCATTCTGCTTCTTTCCTCCTCACACTATCTCTCTCTCACACACAAACTCTTTCCCTCTCAAACTCTCTCTTTTTATTTTAATTCTCCATCTTTCTCTCTTCTTCTTCTTCTGAAGGCGTATTGAATGTTAACCAATCTTTTTGTTCGGGAAAATTATAATCCAACTGATCGAGAGAAGGATTCCAGTGCCATTACCAAATACAAATTACCGAACGAGTTGATGATATTGAAATTTTTTAAGGAGAAAGGAATGGGATGAAATGAGGAGATGAGAAATTAGATTGATTGAGATGAAAAAACTGTATTGCAAAGCAATATATTGATTGAGTAAGGAATGGGAGAAAGTGAAAAAAGAAAGTGACTATCATCATTTTTATAGGCTGCTTATATGTCTTCTCAGAGAAAATAGTTCCACTTGTACACATTCTTCTTTTAGCTCTTTCTCGTTCTCAATTAATATCTTGCTTTGCATTTCACTTTTTCCATCTCAATTAATCGAATTTTTTATGTTTCCCATCTTATCTTATTCCTTTCTCCTTTACTAATTTCAATAACATTACGAACAAGGTAATTTGGTAATATCACCATAATGGATCACCTTGATTCTGATCCTAATATCTCTTGATCACCTTTTTTTATCAAGTGATAAGCCTTAAAATGCGAATAATTGAGAGTTGAACCAATATTTATTTATTTATTTTTTTTTTTTGTTTCGGTTCGACCATTTAGAGATCACGATTGTAGAGTATTATAGAAGCACCTTTCAATTCCTTATGGTTCTTCTTCTTTCCCAAGAGGCCTTCATCTGTTCAGAGAACCGCTGTCTTCGTTCCTCCGTCCACCTAGTTCCTACCCTCCTGCTTTCGACCTGGAAACACCCCTTCACGACCTTCTCTTTGAATATTTCTCTGTTTGGTACTTCTTCAGTTCTGATTCCAGCTAGTTCAAGATATTCTTTTACTTCCTTTATCCATGCTATTATCGTTTTCATTTCAAACAGTTTATGAACCAATCTCTCAACAATTCTGTATCCCTCCATCCTCCAAACGTGCCCAAAATATTTTAATCTTCTCTTCCTAATACAGTAGACTCTGGTTACAACGCGGTTGAAGGGACAAACTGTTTCTGAGCGCTAAAACCGGAATAGCGCTATAACCAGAGTTGGAATTTACCAACAGTGGATTTTGTTTCTAAGAGAATCAATCACTAAACAGCTATGTAAATCACTATGCAATTTTCATTTATTATACACTTTTTGATAAATACTTTATGATTATGATCTACTTTTTAAAATGATCATTGATAGTTTTTTGAACTTTTCTAGAATTTAGAAACTTTTTGTCAATGTCACTTGAAATTTTATACAAATTTGACAGTATCATGTCATCACTTTCATTCTCCCTTCTACATTCATAAAAAGAAATTAATTGTTTTAAGTGATTCAAAGCCTGAGAATGAGTTGGAGGCACTGAAAATTCATCTTCCACTTCACCATCTGCTTCAAAATCTTCTGCAATAGTGTTATTTTCTCCCAAAACAGCACTGTCTTTTCAGTACAGTAACAGTGAGGAAGTGAGTGGGGGTGATTGACCCCATTCAACCGGTTAGCCGGGGAAATTCCAAGAGGTGGAAGAGGCTCTTAACTATTCTATAAATAACACTAAACTTTTGTCCAGTCACTGGTGAATTGTTTAATAATAGTCTATTTTGTAGGATTTTTCTCACTGAGAACAAGAATATAGCTATGGGAAATGATGTGGAAACAGCGCTAAATCCGGAGCAACACCGCGTTGTAAAAGAATCAGAAATACACGTGATTATATGGGATTCTGGCCGGACCTGTCTTAAAATAGCGCTATAACCGGATTCGCGTTGTAACCGGAGGCGTAATAACCAGAGGCTACTGTAGTTTGATCTATGGGCTCATTGTTCCGGTAAATTTCTCCGTTACTTCTCAATCTATTCTCCTTCACTGTTCCTAGTTGGTCCTATAATTTTCCTCAAGATCTTTCTTTCATTCAACTTCAAGTCTTCCAGCTAAATAAATGTATTCATTTATTTATTTTGAAATTTTTAATATAGCTTCATTTCAAACGTAACTTAAAACGAACTAAACGAGCAAAATAAATCATAGTCATCATTGTCAAAATCCGTCTAGTAGGTGGCTCAATATCATGGACATTCACAGTCAAACACAAAAGCAACATCTTATCAATCATAAAATCATCTAGAACATGTATTATCAAATTCAGTATCAATATCATGAATAAGTGGAGAATAATCATGAAGCTGAGTCTTTTTAAAGCTAGGTACAGACTGTGAACAAAATCCCGTAACCCCATTGCGTAGCATCACCCCATAACAAAATCAGCTAATCGTAACTTCGTGGCGTAACAACTTATCATACATCTGATATATAAAATTCTCGTGTCACAGTGTTTGTTACCATACTCCTCAAAAACGGCTTAACCGATTTTAATGAAGTTTTGTATATTCATTTGGTCTGCGAATAGGTTTTTATCTATTTTTTATACTCGTAAGTGCTATTGTCTAATAAATATTCTCAATTTAATAATTTTAGACCTCGATCAGTAAATGTGCAAGTGATAATTGAACAGTTATCCTCACCAGCTAATACCAGTATACCCCCACCGAGTGTGAATTTTATTCGAATAGGATAGTTTCACACATAAACGGCAGTCGGGTAACTGGTGTGATCATTGTATCATATGGAGCGCTTCACATCTACCCGATATTTGAAATCATATTATGATGCAATTTGATCATGCCGGGTTGACGACATCTATTACCCAAAGCTGGTAATACAATATGAAACAAACAAGTAATGTACCGTTTTTGCCAATCAAGTGAACTCAATTTGAATTAAGAATAAGAAGAATGTAATATTTCTCTTGTTATGAACATCTACTTAAATAAAAATAACTTACTTCTACCCTAATAGTTGTAGGAGGTTTAAATTTGAAATATTACTTCATTGAGAGGTGGTGAGTAAGAAAACAACAAAGCTCTCTGATCAGCTGGAAGAGCCCTAGGACTAACTTCTTCCCAAATAGTCCTAGAAGGTTGAAATGTGAAATGTAGCCTCAGTGGGAGGTGACGAATAATAAAATCAATGAGAATTTCTTTTTAAATCGCAGCAACGCGCGACGGGCCAACTGGTTCAATAATAAGATGTTACGATCAGCTTATTTTGCTACGTGGAGCGGTTACGTTACGGGATTGTGTTCGCTGTCTGGACCATACTTTATACTTGAAAATAGCATAGCACGTCCAATTTGTTAGTGGGTTTTGATAGTGATACCTAATGAGCTGTACTCTTCAGAGAAGGGGTTTTAATGACTAATTTCTCGTGCTCGAAACTCGACATCTGTTGGTTCTGGCAATTTCCAGGCTTAAAAGAGAACAAGAAGTGTAGTGAGTGAATGGCTGGAAAAATATGAATTACCAGTAGATGAAGGACGGGTGATGCAAAAAGGAGAACACATGTACAGGGTGTAATTCAGTATAGACTCAAAAAGGGCGGCAACGAATAAGTGGAAAATCAGTGGAGGTTAGTCAGTAGACAGCGATGAAGGTCGTCGAGGGTATGCGATTGATGGAGGGTGGGGAGAGAGTAGTTAGAGGAGAAAGAGGAGAAAGAGGAGGTTTGTTGAGGCAGCAATAATACTGAACCTTTTGTAAGCTTCCTCCTCAAAAACCCTCTCACTCCCTCCTCACTCCTCGCCATTGCACTGGCATCACCACTGCAAAGAGTCCGTTCGTTCGCGGCCCCAAATCCAAAACTCTCATGCTGTTGATCTTCTAAGTGCTTTTTAATTGGAACAAATCCAATGGAGCAAACCCTGGACTATTGGAGGGAAAGAGAGAGATAAAAGAGTGAGAGACAGTGAATGAGTCAGTGGGAATGGGAAGGGTGAACGAGAATAAAAGAGATCCGTTTTGGAATAAACTGTAATGATCCGGAGTCTCGGACCCAGTCGTAGCTTTGTAGAGATACTCGTCCCAACTGATAGCAGATCAATTTCTAAAAGTCTCATATTTTGTGCATTATGCTTGATAGTGACCGTGAATACTAATGAAACTATTTCAAGTGATATTCTACCTGGAATCGAGAAATCTTTGAGAAAATTCGTAATATGAGTTCATGGACATTGAATTTCCATGCAAATTAGAAGTTTTATTGAACGAGCGAAGCGAGTTCTTCCTTTTGACTTGAGGCTCGAGGCGTTGTGTGTTTGTGGGTATGTTCCACGATAACTTTCGAACGCCTTTATCAATCAACTTCAAATTTGAAACACAGATTCTTGGTATCTTTAGACAGGTGAAGTTCGTAGGCCAATAAAATTAACCGGCTCCTTCATCCTTTTTGAGGCGAATCAAATAGGCCCTTTATTGATATATATATTTCTATAATCACTATATATAGAAAATAGTTGTTTCTACGATTCTACCATATAATAATGGCATTTGCAAACGATTTCAAAATATATTTTGAGTTATTATCAGCTGTAGATGAATTAATGTGATCAGGTTTTTTATAGAATCTCTATCTGATATACTAATTTCATTGCCTTGATATTTGGATATAATTATGAACAGCTATTTTTATGTGGTAAATATATCCCATTGCCCTGATATATAGGTATATGATTACGGTAGGTCTTTTTTGTGGAAAATAAATCTGTGCATCAGAGCAACGATGAACTTGAACTTAAAGTGATATGTCTTGTGAATTTTTAAATAAGTATCTTCAAATGAACCGTTTTTCGTTACTACCTTACCCCTACGATAAGCTTTCCAAATGAGTTTCCCTTTCAAAAATTAATTTTTTGCAAGCGAGCTCTCCAGCCCGTTGGGCTCACTAGTTTTATTTAATGCTCATTAAAACTAGTCACCTGGACTAACCATTAACTTTATTTTATACTCTTATAATCTAAATTCTCATCTACCAATGCTTGAGTCTTTCAATGATGACTCTAGCTCTCTACTCACTAATAGATTAGAAGTGAGTGATAATATAATGTAACATCATGTAATCAGTGGAAAATTTGTAATATGATGCTGGATGACATTATGTGCAGAAAAAAAATTAATTGAATTGGTCAAATAGAAGAACGAAGTCTAACTCACTTCTGTTTTCTACAAAAAGTCACAGAGGCGTGAAGAAGTCACCAGGTCTATGTTTCCATTTCTGCTTTCTACTTTAGGATCAGTTTAACTTTTCCCTGAGCGTATTTTTCTCTCTACTTTCTCATTCATCATAATCCATTATCATTTTTAATCCGGTCTATCAATAATCAAGTTTACCATTTATTTAAACCTACTATTCAAATGATGAATGTTGAACTCTCTCATTGTCAATTTCTATGATTTTTCTAAATTCGTATTTTGGAAATTCAGTGCCATTTTTTTTAATTTGTATGCAGCAGCTGATAAAGTAGGAGTAACGTACAAATGAGCATTAATCTTGTAACACATCCCGTTTTGAACAAGGTCAAAATGAGAAGACACAAGAGAAGGTGTTGCGCCTAGAGGCGGCGAATCATAAAGAATTGATAACATGTTAGTCAAGAGCAGGTAATTCAAAATAAAAAGAAGATTTTCGAATGACAAATTCACCAGTACTCGAAATATATTAAGTAAAAGAAATACAAAGGTATGAAAATAATTAATAAATTTTAGTTACAAAGTTTAAAGTCATGACTATTTAAATTATCGGCGAGGTTTAGCTTAGTAGGCCTACTAGCAAATAAGTCAGGTTTTTCGAAGATAATTATTTCGAAGCGAAGTCACGAAGAAAATTGTAGATCAGCTTACCATTATTGTAGGAAAAGTAATAAGTGAGTGTCCATGTTAATACATACTGAATCCTGTTAGATTTTGAACATAGTTTTGCAATCGTAATTTTTTGATCAGTTCATTATTTGTCCAACTTATGCAGCAAATCTCATATTTTGATTATCGAGTACATGGTTTAAAAAAAACCTGTTGAAAGAATAAAATACAATATTATCTAAATTGACTTACAATTAGAATCATAGTTGACCTAGACTAGAATCAACCCAAATTGCCTAGATTACACATCAAAAGGTTACAATTTTCAGTTCAAGAAAGAATGAATTTATAATCAAGAAAGTTAAACATGAGAAACAAGTATCACAACCATTAAAAGGAATAAATTACGGAAGATGAAAATTAATAAGAAAGTTATAAGAGAACTTGGCTATCCAGAATGAAATTAAATAAAATAAATCTGAGTTAGGTTAAGTAAATTCAACAATGACTAAAAGGAAATTATATCAGAAGGATCAGAGCTTTTACAGAAATAATTAATTAAAAGAAATGCAAAATTACCAATTGAAAGAAACTATTACAAAGATTCACGAGATTGAACAAGATCAATCAAGCAATACGAATAAGTAGAAATACGAACAAAACTTACCCAAATTGGTTTTTTTTATATTGGTGACTATATCAATCGAAGTAAAAGAAATAAGAAATTAAAGAGTATTCATACTCTAAATAAGTTTCTCAACCCATGAGAAAATAAAAAGGAAATTTTAAGTTGATTCAACCAAAGCTTCAGTCTCCATTTTTGAATCGAACAGAATGATTCTTTTCGGTTAGCATCACTTCGGCAGTTGGAACAGAAGTACCAACGTAACCACACTGAATAATACATTTTACCACCATACTTACTAATGATAGAATTTTTAAAAATTACCAATGAATTTCTCTAATTTGCAACAGAAAAAGAAAAAGAAAATAATAAAGAAGAAAGAATTAAATTTTGGTACAATCTATCATTTTACATTCTATGATCTATACTAGTAAAAACTTTAAAATAAAATTTAAGTGGTAATTATAACTCACGTTATGGCGTGACAGCCATTTCTATCTGATGTTAAGAGCATCGTCAGGCGACCCACAGTGAACTCCAATGTGTAATGTGGGTCATCTGACGATGCTTTTAACATTAGAGTGTAACGGCCATTTCGCCATAATGTGAGCCATAATCTCCATTTAAAAGTGTTTTTTTTTTAAGTTTTTATTATATATTAGTGGAAACAAGTTGGATCTTCAACATCACTATACTAGTAGTTCTGTGAACAGTAGACCTCACTTGTAAAAAAATGACAAACAGTAAAAATAATAAATTGTTCATAACACAATCACGCTTCCAGTTCCTGAAAGCAATCAGTGTCGGCTATATTTTGTTGAATTCACTCTAAGAGCCAGAGCTAACTTGTATTAACTTGTTATGTGAATTTAACGACTTGCAGTCAAATATTCATTAAGAATAAGTAAAATTTACTTACTCTGTAGGCCGAGCGTTTTCAAATCTTTGGAGTGGCTAAGTCCTGTCTCTGTTAAATTGTTTTCTCCTGATGGAAAAACGTTTGTGCGTAGAGCACATGTGAGTCAATTTAAGATGGGTAATAATCCAAATTAGATTTTCCCTTTGCTTTGTGACTTATTTTTGTGAATTTTCTCTCTTGAGAAATTCTCTGGTATTCAGAGGTGGACGCACCTACTATGTTCTGTAATTTCTTGTATTATTATTATTATTATTATTAGTAATCTTTACTTAATGTCCTTATTAATTTGTAAGTTGTATTGTTTGTAATTTTAGTATGTTACTGTACTTCTTAGTATTTTATACGTTTCTAAGTTAGTACCAAACTACGTTACTGATTAGTCTTAGATTTTTCTAGTTGTCCAGGAAGGATAACATATATTTTTGTTACTCTTTTCCTCAACTCCAGATGATTTTCCTGGTGATCTTAAAATGTAATAGGTGATTTTTCTTATCATTTTAAAATTTGTAAAAGAAAATACTAATGAATTTCTGTAATAGTTTTTTCCTCTTTTTCTTTCTTTGGAATATTATGACCTGATCAATATTCTTTCTCTTTTCTTTTCTTCTGATGAGTTATAGGCCGGCCAACCTGTTACCTACTCTTCCTTCTTTTCTTTTCTTCTGAAAATTTTTGTTCATTTTTTTCTATCCTTAATTCTCACCCCCCAGTGCAGGAGGTTGTACCAAAATTTAATTCTTTCTTCTTTATTATTTTCTTTTTCTTTTTCTGTTGCAAATTAGAGAAATTCATTGGTAATTTTTAAAAATTCTATCATTAGTAAGTATGGTGGTAAAATGTATTATTCAGTGTGGTTACGTTGGTACTTCTGTTCCAACTGCCGAAGTGATGCTAACCGAAAAGAATCATTCTGTTCGATTCAAAAATGGAGACTGAAGCTTTGGTTGAATCAACTTAAAATTTCCTTTTTATTTTCTCATGGGTTGAGAAACTTATTTAGAGTATGAATACTCTTTAATTATTTTAATTTCTTATTTCTTTTACTTCGATTGATATAGTCACCAATATAAAAAAAACCAATTTGGGTAAGTTTTGTTCGTATTTCTACTTATTCGTATTGCTTGATTGATCTTGTTCAATCTCGTGAATCTTTGTAATAGTTTCTTTCAATTGTTAATTTTGCATTTCTTTTAATTAATTATTTCTGTAAAAGTTCTGATCCTTCTGATATAATTTCCTTTTAGTCATTGTTGAATTTACTTAACCTAACTCAGATTAATTTTATTTAATTTCATTCTGGATAGCCAAGTTCTCTTATAACTTTCTTATTAGTTTTCATCTTCCGTAATTTATTCCTTTTAATGGTTGTGATACTTGTTTCTCATGTTTAACTTTCTTGATTATAAATTCATTCTTTCTTGAACTGAAAATTGTAACCTTTTGATGTGTAATCTAGGCAATTTGGGTTGATTCTAGTCTAGGTCAACTATGATTCTAATTGTAAGTCAATTTAGATAATATTGTATTTTATTCTTTCAACAGGTTTTTTTTAAACCATGTACTCGATAATCAAAATATGAGATTTGCTGCATAAGTTGGACAAATAATGAACTGATCAAAAAATTACGATTGCAAAACTATGTTAAAAACCTAACAGGATTCAGTATGTATTAACATGGACATTCACTTATTACTTTTCCTACAATAATGGTAAGCTGATCTTCAATTTTCTTCGTTACTTCGCTTCGAAATAATTATCTCCGGAAAACCTGATTTATTTGCTAGTAGGCCTACTAAGCTATACTTCGTCGATAAATTTAATAGTCATGACTTTAAACTTTGTAACTAAAATTTATTAATTATTTTCATATCTTTGTATTTCTTTAATTTAATATATATCGAGTACTGGTGACTTTGTCATTCGAAAATCTTCTTTTTATTTTGTATTACCTGCTCTTGACTAGCATGTTATCAATTCTTTATGATTCGCCGCCTCTAGGCGCAACACCTTCTCTTGTGCCGTCTCATTTTGACCTTGGTCAAAACGGGATGTGTTCAGTCTATCCAACAAAACTCCTAGAAATGCAATATTTTCTTCCTGATCTAGTTGATTATCGTTTACAAACACCTTTTTGAATCTAAACTATTTACTCTTTCTATACACCTAACCGCTTTCTTTTGGATCTTAAACACCCTATCAAGGTTTTGTTTTGATGAATACTAAGATAGCATACCTAATGTGTGACAATAAGAGCCCATGGTAAGCTGTAAAAAGTAACGTTTTGTCATTCAATTCAAATAGTACGGTAATGGAGATAATTCCGGTATGCGCATTCAATTTCGAAGTAGTGTTAGAAATCAACGCGCCACCAAATTAATGTTTATAATCTGAATGCTTCCATGACGAAATTTCCATTGAGATATCCCCAACTGCGGTTCAATTACCTCACTGGTTACGTGTGGAATTCACTCGAATCAGCATGTGCATCAGTTACTCAAAACTGTTAGATCTCGTCAGCAAAATTAGAAACAAAATAAACGAACTATAAACACAGAGATAAACATTTCGAGAACAAAACTTGGCGGTGAGGTTTTGTTTGCTGACTTTTGAGCCTACGTTTATCAGAATGGAGTTCGAGTGAGAATTTGAGCTCTTTTGCTCATCTCTACGCAGACGATTGAACGAAAAATACGCCTCCATAAATCTGTCGAGAATATTTTAGATTTTTCTCACGCTTGGTGGAGCATCGATCAAGAGAGGACACATTTAATAAAGGCAAGATTTATAGGTGGAAACTTGAAATTATGCTGTTAGATAGTGGTGGGATGGGTAAAACGTTTCTCTCTCACACTGTCTCTCAATCTCTCTCTCTTCTCCTCCCTCACACTCTCTCTTTTTTCTCCACTCTCTCTCTCTCTCTCTCTCTCTCTCTCTCTCTCTCTCTCTCTCTCTCTCTTACACACTCTCTCTTTATTTATCTATCACTATCTCATCCTTTCTACTCTCCTTCTGACTCCTACACCACCAAACCGGATGGAAGCCGGAAGCGCCGTTTCCGGAAGAAAGTTTATGACGTTATTGAATTCGGCTGTTTGATATATGGCGCGAATAACAAATCGAACAAATATCTCTCACATCAATATTCTTTCGTTTTTCATGAGATCTTCTCTTGTCAGATAGTTTTTCGGCGCTTTCCATCCTTATTTTGTTCAAGTTGCCTCGTTTTCTATTCATTGGCTTCAGGAATCACAATCACTTACGAGGAATCAATCACAAGTTCGAGATACTCTAAAAACTTTCAGAATGAATTGGTTCAGTTTTAAGCAATGTTTGGAGCTCTTTGATATTCGGAATTTTCAATAATGAAAAATTAATATAAATTCGTTGCTAGAATATATGAATAATTGAAGATTTTTATCTTGATAGAGATAAACAGGGATATCTCAGGGAAGTGATAGCCGAGTGCCGTAGCAGGTATCTGTTCAATCAGAGATAAGCTACGAAATTCCTGGGCGCTCTTTGTAAGGGTGACCAATTGGATTGACAGCAAAAAAGACTCTGTTCTCTGCTGTAAAATCACTTCCCGGTGGTTCGGAACCCACCTAAAACTGTAGGTCCTACCCATAAATCGCCATCATCCAATTCATTACCCACGCAGAGGTCTCAGACCTATGTGGGCTTCATCCTCCGAAAAAAAATGACAATGAGCTTCAAAGCATTTAAAATGAGAAAAATCTAAGACCTATCACAAACTTGGAATGAACGAGTGTGTAGCATTGAATGGCTCAGTCTTGATGAATGTACAGAATTCCATTATATTTAAAATTTCTTATAGAAAGAGATATGATCCTTGATTTTAATGAGAAGGCTGGATGAGAGAGAATGAAAAACTATTTACACTACTTCTCACACCTACTTGGAAGATGTTGTGAAACTTTCGACCAATGAACAAGGTTCAAATACGTGCCGAGCAACTTCAATGAACCTAATCTAACTTGTAGAGTCGGCTGCTGTATCCGACAAGTCTGTCTTCTGCACAACAACGGATGCCTACAGAGAGAGATCGAAGAGAGTATGTTCAAAGATATAGGGTATATGATGGATACACCATTCCACATATTTCACGCAGTGAATAAAATCTTATTCTTAGATTATGCTGTTTAGATGATAAGAAAGTATTTTCAGTCTCAGTTTCGGACATCTTCAGCTTGTGCCTCTCCCACTATCTCGAAAAAAAAAATTTGGTCATCTTTCCAGATTTTCAAAGTTTTTCCAGAGCCTTCTTCTCTTCAAAAGTGAGTTGTCATCATTTTTTCTGTGAATAAGCTCTTTTGATATAACACAAAATTTGATAAACACATTTTAATACAAAATTAGAATATTTTCTACTCCAAGTAATCATTACACGAAAATAAGAGAGAGCTGGAAATTGGAGCAGAGATGTTAGAAATATAATTATGTTAAACAAATAAAAGTAGGAGAAAATCAAATATTAGGGTTTATTCAAAAACAAAAATTGAAAAAGCAGAGTAAGATTTTCCCTCAAACGGAGCAACCCGTCTTCAGTGAGACAAAGCACATCTATACAGGTATCGATCAAAAGCACACCAAATATCATAAAACTGTAAGATTAGACCGTCGAATTCCATTGAGTACAAAAATTCTTTGAAGTAGAATACTTGAATAGAACATATTTATTAGAGGAACAGAGTATTTTTTCATCTATTTTGCCTGGCTATTTATTCAAGGAATATTTAAATCTTTCATTCTTTGCAAAAATCAATTGAAATTTAATTTTGAAATTTTGCACACAGCTGTATGTGAAGAATACATTTTTGCTTTCTTAAATTTCAATATAATTATCATGCAGATGATTGTTCCAAGGAGAAATAAAGCATGTTCTAAATTTTCAGTTGGTAGCTTGCCTGGTCAGGTAGCATGTCTCATTGGGGAAATAAAAATACTGATGGAATGATAATAACAAATTACTAAGGTGACCTACTTTGTTGAAAATGTGCAATTATGTTTGAAACAGTGCATGACAATCATGTGAACAGGATATATTAGGAATGTTTGTCTCCTACCTTGTAAGTTGAGAAGGGTAGAAGACAACACGCAGAGCCATAGAGTTCGCCCAAACCTCTCCATTAAGCCGTGCAGTAATTTCCTTTTATGTCACTCCACTCCAACAAACACAATATCTGTTTTCATCATATCACAAGGGAATTTGAGACCTCACGTTGATTCCGAGAAAGAGCTGTTGGTTCTGGAACAGAGATACAGTAATCTATAATAGCGGTTGAAAGAACATTAATAAGAAACCTTAAAATGTAAATCAGAATCTGCCAATGGTCTTTTATTACGTCATTCACTTAAGTCAAAAAGCTGGGAAGCAAAGGACTGGCGTTGAATGAATAAAAATACATCTGGGAAAGTGGATTTAAAGTTGGAGAGAAAAACTATTTTACGGGAGGGTAGAGAGAAAGGAAGAGGTAATGGGGGTCTGACCCTCTCCTCAAAATCCCACACAAACTTCTCAGCTGGTACCACCCATGGTTTAAAAGGACCCCTTCACGGTTCCAAGGCACGATAGTGTCTACCTCGGCCCATAAGCAGGAAGACAGATTCAATGTTTTAATTTCTCTATTGTTTTATTATGATTAAAAAAAAATAATTTTTGTATCTGCTCTTGAACTCTGTGTACTAAAGCGGAGCACCAATTGTGCATGTACAATTGTACATTAGTACACATTCTGAATCAATATGCTGCAGTGGATCTGTGAGGGTCTCTGTATGTCTTGATATGGGGGTTGAGAGGAGATTTTCAAGTTGGTACCGCAAAATTACACAGACTATAGCGGAATTGATAGCAAAATAGGACTGGAACCGGTTCGAGTCAGGTGGTGAGTGCGTGGGCGTCGGTAAGCGGCGTCCAATCATATCTCAGGAAACGGTACAGTGTTGCCAAGTTGTCGCTACGTGCTCTACCCGACAGCCGACCTGTGCGTTTCGAGTCCTGTGTAGTTTGAATCGCCTGTGAGTTGACGGGAAGTCCTCCAAGGTACGGCAACCTCGCTCCCCCAACCGCCACCGAGCCAGCTAATCTGTCTGTCCTATTTTTCAATCAATTCCACTATAATAGAGTAGATGAATCTTACTGCCAACACAGTGGATACCAAGCATTAAATTTTAAATTTTAGTCCAGTACCCAAGTACTTTGGTTAGACACATTCTTAATGTATTTTCAGATAATGAATCCAAATCTGAACCTTGGGACCTCAAAAAAACACTTGTTTCACAATATATTTCTAAGACGGCAGCCAAAATTTCATATTTCAGCAATTCGCTGCAGAGGAAAAGAATCTAGAGCAATAATTGTGGAATGATTATTTATTCTTTGTGATTTCCTGAATCCGAATATTTGATTTTTATTTCAAAATAAATTGGGATTTCGAGATATTTCCAATATGGCGGACATCAAAAAGAAGCTTCTTCAGGTATTCATTAATATAACAGTAATATCTTGTAAAGCGAGCGTTTTCGAGCTGTCAAAGTTCAGATTCGGATTCTAAAGATACATAAGAGTCAATCAATCAAGAAAAATACTACTTTCTATTCCCCCCCCCCCCTCATGGTAGTACTTGAGTGAGCCAACTGGGCAAATTAAATTATATTGATATGCTATATTTTAGTATTACAGTAAGTGTCTCAAACCAATAAATATATTGTATAGAAAATTTCTAGGTTCATTGGATATCATACTATCAGTTACCCCACCTTGCCACAACAAAAATCGTTCAGGGGTGGAGAGGGGCCCACTTGACCCCTCTCCGTCTCCTTTAACGGTCAATTTCACCCCATCGAGCAATAGCTAATTTTTGTCAGCTCATTGAGCCAATCCAAATAATTATGCAGCTTGTCAAATTCCTATCGTAATTAAGAATTTAACTTGGAAGGGCATGCCTGTTCTTAGAAAATAACAATTTTCAATATTGAATAGCTTTATCTCAGGAACTACTGAAAATATAAATGCTAGTTTCATCTCAAATTGTAGATGACAGGATTTTCTTTGTTACCAATATTGTTGAAACCTTCAAATCCAATTTTCATCATAATTTAAACCTACTTTAAAAGCATCATATTTTGGAATTAATTGATTTAATTAATTGAATTAATTGACAAGAATTCAGGATCTATACCTTGAATAATAATGATAATGCAGTAATATTCTAGGAAATTTCTTCAACTTAATTTAAAGTTCAGTATAATTTTTCCGCCCAACTTAAAGTTGAGTTTTAGTATTGAAAAAATGTAGAAAAAATAGTGGAATTTAGGAATTTCTTAATTTGTTTCATCTTCAACTGAAAAGTTTATTACTCTATTATCCATGATAATTTAAACAGCATCTTTTTCGACCCCCAAATTGCTAAAATATAACATTTTGCCCGCCATTTTGGAAATATCTCGTGACGCAATCTTTTTTCGAGGTGGCCAATTTCAGATTCAGATTCAGCGCCTGAAATTACAAAAGAATCCGTTGAGATAAAACTACCACATGTTTTTCTGGATTCACCTACTCTTGATACTTGGCTACTGGATTATAACAGTAACATAGGGAAAATTATTCTTGAATTAATTAGAAAAAGTAATTTTTTTAATTCATGCTGATAGCTACCTCAGCGATAACAGTGATTTCCCAAGTTTAACAGTTTTATACTCTCAAAATAGAAAAAGCTAATGGATTTAAGCGTGAATGCTTCAGAATTGGAAATTGTTTCTCTAGTCAGAATTCATTATGCGTCATACTAGGAAGGAGATACAGGGATTGCTCATGATTGAAAAGGCAACAAAAACTCAGTACGGTACAGAAAATAAATCATGTAAGAGGATTTCATCTAATAGAGATGTTGCAAGCTTCAAGAAAACCTTCGCCTCAAACCCTGAAGATAAAGCACTACTTGAAACTTTTCCTCTTCAGAAGCGTTGAAAAGTGAAGTCGATGGGCTAATCTGTACTCACTCATACCAGAAATTTGGCGGGAAGTTAAAAAAGTAAGCTGAAGATCGATTCACTTGTACCAGTGATTTCATTCCATTGTCACATGTTATTATATTAAACCAGCCGTTTTATGCAATTTATTTTTTTATATTTTTTATTTATTCATTCATTTATTTATTTATTTATTTATTTGTTTATTTATTTATTTATTCATCTATCTATCTATCTATCTATTTATTCATTCATCTATTTATTTATTTATTTATCTATCTATGTATTTATTTATTATTTTTTTTTTTTTTTTTTTTTTTGACTAAGGATGGTATTTTTCACTTTATTGTTTACTATATCAAAGCTATTTTAATGTACAATGAATAAGTAGTTTTATTTAGTGACTAGCCTCTCTCATTTTTATAATATCCGAACTTTTGCAGTCCGGTCTATACCGTTCAGAAGGTAATCCATAAAATGTGTCCGTGTCTGCGTGTCTCGATCTCAGAATGAACCTGTATACCCACATGAAACTTCTCTCAACCCTTAAAATTTTTGTATTTCTGTTATAAAAGAAACCTGATAACTCAAGAGCTCACCAATTCTATAAACCAGATCACTAGATGCTCCTTATCGTTTAAAACAACAGAATCCATCTGACAGGAAAAGTGGTGTACTTTTATTTTTTAACCAAGAGTCCATTAATAATCGTGGTTTGACCTGGTTGAGATAAGTTTATTCATTTTTATTTCATTTAGTTCTCTGTTAGGTGCTGTTACTATTTCGTTAGATTTGAGGGTGTTTGTGCTGAGTCATGTGGAGTATGACCATGAGGTGTGTGCTTCAAGCCCTCTTTCAATGACTAGTTAGTGGTGATACTACTTGTGCAGCCTTTAAAATTACATTGCCAGACAAGATTTTAGGTTTCTCCTATAGCATTTTCTCTTGAATAAACGCTAATATTATTTATTCCTCGCTGTTCTATAAGTTGAGAAATACATATTTCAATTTAACAACACTCAGTTTGTTATTCTTCTATGTAAAGTGTGTTCTAGGTAATTCTTATAGGTAATCTTTCAAATTCGGTAAAGATATCGGAAAATATAAATTTATAAAGCCTAATAATCTTAAAAATTCAATGATGATTATTCTACCAATTAATTGTCCATTAGAGAGAGAAAAAGTCTTGACAGAAAGACAATAATATTATCGCCGAACTTTTTGAAGTGATAGCCGAGTGCCATAGCAAGTTGTTCAATCAGAGATGAGCTACGAAACTCCTGGGCCATCTTTGCAAGGGTGACCGATTGGATTGGCGGCAAAAAATATTGTGCTCTCTGCTGTAAGATCACTTTCCGGTGGTTCGGAACCCACCTAAAACTGTAGGTTCAACTCATCAATCATCATCATCCAATTCATTACCCACGCTCAGGTCTCAGACCCATGTGCGCTTCATCCTCCGGAAAAAGAAAAATAAATTTCAGTCCAATTCAGTTATCTATTTTAAACTGGTAAGAGACAATCGTCGCTCTCACAAAATCAATGTCAGAAGTAGAGGGTAAAATAGCAGCAGATGAGCATAGCAGCACTGCATTCTCAAGTCTGCACTGCATTCTGATGGGCAATTGCTCATCAGGCAACGAAGCGTATCAACGTCAGCAACAGTCTCGTGGCAGACAAAAGGAAACGCAGGAGCAGTGTTACAAGTCATCAATATTCAGTTTCCGTATCCCGTATCAAGATTTTAAGAGTTTTGATGGAAGCCAGTCAATCTATTGTTGCATCTAGGCATTTGACAATTTCGTTAAGCACTTGGCAAATTAAGAGCATCCTCGAAGTACGGCTCTTCTTTCACAAACATAATTGGACAATTTTTGTCTGTCAGGTTATCAAAGTTGTCAGGCATGGGTATCAAAGTTCAAAGTATGTAGGCTATTTGGAGGACTCGGAACCGGTGCTATTCACTACAGTTTTATTGGTTAAAGATTATTTGAAAGTTATAAATGGGTGGCGAATGAGAGTAAGTGTATGAGAGAGTAAGATAATGAGATGAAGTGTATCCACTTACTAAGTTTTTAACTTTATTTGTAGTGGTGAAAGTGGTATTGTGGAAAATATCCATAATGAATCACTTTTTTTTGGAGGATTAAGCCCACATAGGTCTGAGACCAGTGCGTGGGTAATGAGTTGGATGATTGTGATTGATGAGTTGGACCAACAGTTTTAGGTGGGTTCCGAACCACCAGGAAGTGATTTTACAGCAGAGAACGTGTCTTTTTTGCTGGTCAATCTAATCGGTAACAGTTACAAACAGGACCAACGAGAACGCAGCTTATCTCTATCTGATTGAACAGATACCGGCTACGGCTCGTGACTATCACTTCCCCAGTAAGACGAAATTGTCACAAACACATTTATTAAAAATATAGAGATACTAGTTTCGGATGTTACTCCATTAACAATCACAGACAAACTAAAACTAAAGTACAGAGTAGCTTAATATAATTATACTATACACGTGTTTCGGAGGACACGTTAAGCTGTCGGTCCCGGCTGCCTAAAAACAGTCGTTAAGTCACGTCAGAGGCCCTGAACTTATTCAGGTGCGACCTGATAACTCTGACACCAGACCTGAGCCAGCCAGGTCACACGATATTATTATTATTATTACTATACACGGAATGATAGTTGGCTAAGGAATAGGCTGGCCTTCATTGACGGTTTGTGATTGGCTGAAGGCCACAACAGGTCACGCTCTCTGGTGGGAGGAGCAACAAGGAAAATTAGAACCAATAACCTTGAACATTTAGAAAGTAAGAAAAAAGTATTGAATCATTTCAGCTTAGAAAATTGAAGCTCTCTGAAATGCAGTCAAAGTCGACCTATAGCAACCAAGGTCAGGTTGACCTTGACTGCATTTCAGTGAGCTTCAATTTTCTTAGCTAAAGCGATTCAATTCTATTCTAATTTACTTGTGTATTGTTCTTTTTTGTTACTTTCTAAATGTTCACGGTTTTTAATTCTTGATTTGATTCTAATTTTGCTTGTTGCTCCTCCCACCAGAGGGCGTGACCTGTTATGGCCTCCAGCCCATCACAAACCGTCAATGAAGGTCAGCCTATCCCTTAGCCAATAGTATCATTCCGTGTATAGTATATATTAAGCTACTCTGTACTTTAGTTTTAGTTTGTCTGAGATTGATAATGGAGTAACATCCGAAACTAGTATCTCTAAATCTATATCAATAAAATTTGAGTTTCCTGTAGATTTATAAGAATTATATATTTTTTGGTTATTCATTTTTATACATTTTCATATACGTTTTATACATTTAAGAAGCCGAAACAAGTCTTATCTCAATTTCCTTCTGTCTGTCTGTCTGTCTGTCACGGCCCTGAAGGCATTTTACGCGGCCTTCTCCTGAAAAACGAGAGCATCGATCGGGATTTAAGTTGTTTATCAGTATTGAAAACCTTTTTGACAATGTCTTCAGCTATAAAAAATTAAATTAACTTTTTTTTAACAGAATAATAAACGTTTAAAAACCAAGTATTGTGCGATTTTGGATACATTTCTTCTAAGTTTTATTACCACACAAATCACGTAATTTACCATGATATATCAATCAGCTGTTCTAAAATATTCTCTCTGATAACTGTCACTTTATTGTTTACGTTCTGAGTAGTTTACTAAGCTGCTAACAACTTCATGATCGTTGCTATCAAAAAAGCCGAAACATATTTAGTCTTATTTCTAAACATAATCCGTACGAAGGACGGGCACAATAGCTAGTTTTTATTAAATGTGGTTGTGACAATTTCGCGCACCTAATACTATCATGGCGCATTCTTAAGGGGCCCACACACTAGCGAGTTTGGCTCGCGAGTAAGACTCGGCCAGCCGGACTCGGGAGAAAATCACTAGTTAGTGGGCTCTTTTCTCCCGAGCCGAGCCGAGCCCAGCCAGACTCGCGCAGGGCTACAAGCGCGGCTGGGCTCGGCTGGGACTCGCTAGTTAGTGGACGTTTTCCGAGCCGAGCCAGGCTCGGCACCTCATTATAACATAGCAGATGGTCAGAAAGCAAGTATTTGCACTGTTCACAAGACGTAAAAATAAGTTAATTGAGTTATCTATTCAAGTTTGTATATTTACTGTTACTATGACAATACTATGACTGAAATAGCTACCAAGTTAAACTAATGTATAAACAGAAAAATAAAAAAGAAACCGTATATTAAAATTTGAATATTCAAGAGAAAATAAAAATGATAATATTGCAGTGCAGAGCTTATTTTTAATACAATACAAATAAATATTCTAATGTTGTTTTTTCAACAAAAAATACCTACAGTAACATGAAAACAAAATTCTAAAAAATAATTTCAATAATAATAGCTGCTAACAGATGAATTGTGTATAAAATAAATAAATAATTATTGAATGATAATTATGATAATAATAATAATAATAATAATAATAATAATAATAATACATCCCTTTGCATGTAAGCCCAATGCCCATTTTATATTTATTATTATAATATAACATTATCATTATAAATATAACAGTATTTAATAAATTGCAATATAACAATAATTACTTCGATACAAATGGAAAAAATGGAAGTAATTGAAAAATAAAAATTGAGTAAAAAGTAGATGAAATTAATCCTATATTTCATCTGACCTTTTGAATTCTATGGGCCCCCTATTACACTTTTGCTTATTTTATTGTAGATGTTCTTCTTCTTCTGAGGATGAAGCCCACATTGGTCTGAGACCTGTGCGTGGGTAATGAGTTGGATGATGGTGATTGATGAGTTGGACCTAAAGTTTTAGGTGGGTTCCGAACCACCAGGAAGAGATTTTACAGCAGAGAACAGTCTCCTTTTTGCTGGCGAATCTAATCGGTCACCGTTACAAACAGGACCTACGAGAACGCAGCTTAGCTTATCTCTATCTGATTGAACAGATACCTGCTACGCCTCGCGGCTATCACTTCCCTAATTATAGATCTATATCTATATCTATAAGAAAGATACTTAGAGGTGGGAAAATAATTGTTATAATAAAACATAAATTGTGCCTATAAACGCTCTGGCATCTTTTTCTCTTATGTCAGAAAAAAATTAGAAGAAATAAAACATTTCTTAATAATAATAATAATAATCAAATTTCAAGAATTATGAAATTTTAGCAAAACCAATACTCTCTCTAGAGCATAAAATGACCTTCCAAATCAGATATTGATTGTAATTTAAAGATTTTGAGATTAGATGAGCTATATGGATCAGAATTAACACGGGCGCACTCCAGCCGACCTTGAAAAGTAGCCGAGCCGGACTCGGGAAGTTCACAACACGTTAGTGGTGATTTTCTTCCGAGTCTTACTCGCCGAGCCAGACTCGCGAGTCTTACTCGCGCGCCATACTCGCTAGTGTGTGGGCCCCTTTAGAAAGAGAAATCTGCACACAAACTATAAATATTTATAAAATATATATATATTGGAGCAAACATCCAGTAGCGCCGTTCTACCAACCGTCATTTCTTGAAAATTTAAATCTCAAGTTGAATATCTATTAAGATAATTCTATTCATTTTCAAAAAGGTCTTGACTTTTATGTGAGAAAATTCAAATGATGTTCGGAAATCCAGGAAATATTTTGCATCTCGATTGCTCTATAACAGCTATCGATTTCTGTAACTATTTCACTAGAATTGAACGTTGAAAGATAGACCTGTAGAGAACCATTGGCTGTAGCTTTTGAAAATCCATATTCAGCTTATGAGAAGGTATAAATGTGGAAAGGAACGCTTGCAATGACAAAACATTTCGATTCAGGAAAACTTCTACAATGTGATATCTTCAGAATATTTTTCTAAACCGCTCAACTCCACTTGCGAATGCTAGGAAATTTCTTTTCGTCAATAATCGTGTAGGAGTCCTTTTTTCCACTCCGAACAAGTTGAATCCGATATTGAGGCAGCTTCTCCAGAATCAAGCCTAAGACTTTTGCTTCTTTGAACTCCCTGTCAATATTATCAAATCACTATCAGAAAACCATTAGCAAAAGTTTGTGGAGAAATTCGGGAGGGGCGATAAGATAAGAGCGCCTGGGATGCCCTTGTAAGGACGACCATCTGATTTCTACTGTGAAATAACTGGGAATCATCCTAAAACTGTAGATCCAACTCTTCACCCATACACAGGTATCAAACCTGGCATGTTTCATTCTCTGAGAAAAATAACAAAATTGTATACTTTTTTGTAGATTACGTCTTGAAGACTCCAGTTAAGGAGTATAAGACAAGTCAGATCAACAATTATACTCTTATACTCTTATAAACTAGTTACCATAATTACTATATCAATTAATTTTGATGTGAAAATGAGACTTATACACTATAAAAAGCTTTATCAACTAAATATTTTCTCAATTGTTTCTTAAATATTTCTATATTTTCAAGACTCTTAAAAAACTGCGGTTGCTTGTTGTTGAGTTTCTTACCAAAATAACTGAGTTTTTGTTTGAATAAGCTACTATTGTGACTCATCAAGTGACAATCTCCTCGGATTCTTGTATTATAATCGGGTACGTCAAGATTTTGGTTAATATCATTCGTTTTTACATATAAAGACGCTTCATACACATACAGGGTACAGTTAGGAGACCAAGACTCTTGAACAACGCCCCACATGAATCTAATCTATTTACTCTTTCCATAGACCTAACCGCTTTCTTTTGAATCTTAAACACCCTATCAAGGTTTTGTTTTGATGAATTACCCCATACTAAGATAGCATACCTAATATGAGCCCATGGTAAGCTGTATTAAGTAACCTTTTTGTCATTCAATCTAGCGAGCTGTCGCAGGATAAATACACAAGATGAAATTTTACAACATATTTTGTCAATGTATGGAGCCCAGGTCAATCGTCTCCAACAAAACTCCTGGAAATGAAATATTTTCTTCCTGATCTAGTTGATTATCGTTTACAAACTCGTTTATTGCCCTATCATTATTTGAATTATGTTGCAGTTACACTAGTTCTAGCAGTTATCTAGCTAATATCAGCTAACTAGCTACATGTTAAATGCTAACTAGCAGTAGAAGATGAGTTCTTTAATCAATGAATGAGGTGAAGTGAACAAATAAGTTTATTTATTTATCATGTTGAGTATACTATTACGCATTCAAGTAAACTAATTTGTTTCGCATTCAAGTAAACTAAAATATTGCCTGCTCTTTCTATGATGCAGATTTTAATACTTGATTTGATTAATTGGAATGTTTTTTTAATACCGAGTGGTATAATCTTTCCATAATAAGAAAGAACAGAGTACATTGAAAAGGAAACAAAGTGGATTGCTTGACTTTTGAGAAACGAAACCCTATACCCTACAATGCATCAAACTCTAAGGGGGAGTTGAGAATAATAGTAGCTGCAATGCTGAATAGAATTAGATGAATTTCCGTAGTTTTATTGCCGGCAATAGTTGGGTTTTTTCGAACAGCAAGGTTGAGGTATTTCTCTGGCCAGAATCCAGAAATCGATTTCGCACAGTCAACAGTTAGCCTGAATAAATGCTAACCTCTACGAATGTTGTATATCACATTTTGAATCAGAAATTTTTCATTGAATAGTATAGAAAAATGACATTCATGTGGTCAAAGAGTATAAACTTATTCCAAGCAATTTATTGGTTTCTTGAATGCAAATGTTGAAAGATTGATAGAACAGAAATATTGAAATGGAAAATATGAGGATGGGGATTCAGATTCAGATAGCTTTATTCGAGTATAACTTGACAATTTTTAAATTATTTTTATGAAACAAGAGAATGGTTTGATATTGTAACTATTGGTATTTGGTTGATTGTACTGGCTGGTATTGCTAAATAACTAATGAATGCTCCTTCACAGATGTTTTTTCAATGATCTAGTATAGTAAGAAGTATGAAATATTGGGAGTTCTGTGGTTTGATTCCCGACGCTAAGTTTTTATCTGTGATGTTTTCCATGACGAAATACTTGATGAAAAATCTAATATCAAAACTGATTCCCGGCGCTGACTTAATCTTTGTCTGTGATGTTTTCCATGATGAAATACTTGATGAACAATCTAATATCAAAACTGAACCTGTATTTCAATTAAATATATGATTTCACTCACTTTTACTAAAGATACTGGAGGGATGCATTTCACTTCTGAAAAGAGGCTGACAAGCTTCTTTTCAGAAGTGATACGCATTCCTTCAGTATCTCCAGTAAAAGTGATTGAAATCATATATTTAATTGAAATACAGTGTCAGTTTTGATATTAGATTGAATTTTTGTGTTGTGGCATTCATTGATTTTCATTAGCTACTTTATGCAATTGTCAATGGTCGCAGTAGCGAAGGTCTTCAGTATAATTTATTCATATCGTTGAAGGGAATTTCGCAATTAATTATCTTGTTTGTTATTTTGTTAGATTTGAAAGTAAAAAATTGATATTTTTGTAGCATTATTCTATTATATTCAGGCTGATACTCTTGACGAAGAGTTAAACTCATTGAGTTGCGCCAAAGATTCCCCAACTGAATTAAATTTGTTATGAAAAACGTAGATGGGTCTTGAGAAGTGGGACGTACAAGACAATAAAAGAAGACTTCTCAAACTTCTCCTCTTTTGTTCTGTGACGGATCTTCAGAAACTGAAAGTTCTGGTAAAAATGGAGGAAAAAAGAAAAAAATTAAGATAAACACTTCTCACACCCCTCATAACAGGCCACTTTCTGCGATTTATGACAAGTCTAGAAAGTTCTTCCCAGAAAAATATTCTTATACTCGAAAGAGTTTGTTAGGATGCGAGACTTCTACAAGAGATTGCTGCGAGCAACATCTCATTACTACTTGGATTCCAGTTACTGCAGAACAGTTTTTATCTCAGCAAAACTTCTTGGATGGTTATTCGATAGCACGGATGCATTAAACTCCTTAGAACTATGTTCAAGCCTGAGAGCAAATGCTTGTTATCGAGTCAGTTAATTGGTAATTGAGTGAAGAAATCGCATTACAAATAATAAAATTCAGAGAAAAATCGCACCCTGATCAATAAACGCGATGAACACTGACACGGATGAACATCACTTTAGCTTAAATCCAATTGTTCTTATTGTCCCATTCATCCACTTTTCACTCAATCTTCATCATTATTAAAGTTATTCATTGTTTTAGGTTGAATTTTCCAAGAGTGGAAAACCTTCGCCTACAATCCATGTGTTGTAAGTAATGTTATTTTTAATCAAGCATACTATAAAATTGTAAGTTCATATAGCTAAAGTAATCCAATCAAATCTGAGATTTACCCTTCTAATCACTTCAAATCATTTTTTTCTACATCCAAACTACCCCAATTTTTCAAGTGTGAATGATAATAGTACATCTAGTTTCCACTCTATAATATTGAGCATAGTAATGGTCTTTATATTACAGCAAGAGTCATTGTTGGCGTCATTTTCCTGACACTTTATTCATTCAATCGCAATATTAAATCAACTCGATAGTTATTCAAAGTTTATTCAGTTATATGATTCTTCCACCTCTCATTGATTAAGCACAACAGCTACTGCTGTCAGGTTTGCTTAATACTGGAAACTGATTCCTAACACAAAATCCACTGAGCTGCAAATTATTCCCTTGCAGAAAGTTCGGATTGTTCGTAATTGGAAATTAACAGGCAGCGATAGGACGAAACGTTGCTACGTTGTGATTTACATTAACTGGCGATATTGTCAACTTTATGACATTATTTTCATAATAATAATAATAATAATCGAATACTTTTTACGAGCCATACTAAAGTCTTGTGGCAGAATAAGATTCTCAGGTTTAGTCGATGATGCAGCGGGTATAAAATTTTTATTCCTCGTATATGAAGATTTATTCTTCGAGAGAATAGTAAAATAAGGCATGAAAAAATCAGTACAGTGTCATATGTCGTCAAACTATGAAATATGGAAAGGAATAAGGTAGGGAGTAGGACGGCGCCTCTGCTATTTCACGGAGCATATAAATAATTCTCCGCTGAAGACGTAAGAACTACTCACTCTTCTTTCGTTGTCAGCCAGCAGTACAATTCCTGCTTCTCAAAAATACCAAAAAGGACGCTCTACAATCCGTTTCATGGAGCTCACTGGTTGCTCCAGAATTCTAATGAATATTGTCGTCCATAGATAGCACTATAAACAAAATTCGTATCTTCTTGAAGTGAAAATCATTCTTATCAATGATTCAATGACTCATGAAATAGACAATTATTTGTGAATTTTTGTATTATTCCTGATCGTCTATTTCATGATAGAATGTGCATGAAATTAGAAACATGAAATTCCAACCCCAATGATAGGCTCCATTAAAAATTGATATTTAAATATAATTATTATTATTTATATTAATAATAATATTATTTATTGTGACAAATTCACAACGAATGTGAAGGCGCAACAGTCACAAGTCCAGAACTGCTCCCATCACAAATTTTGAATATGTTTTTGAATACATGTGTTGAATACAATAATTATGAATAATTTTGAATGCAATAATTATGTATATGTTTTTGAATATGAATATGAGCAATTAGATGTTAATTTTTCACATTGTCCAAAACATTGAGGTTAACACAGGCAAGATTTTCACCACAAACCAACGTGAATGGTAAATTGTAAAGGGCTATTCCAACACGGGACCCAATCATACCCTCCACGTGGGGATTTTGAAAATGATAAACTCAAGTAAATGTAACTGGAAAAAGATTCGTTCAAAAAACGTTATGGATCTGAAAGAGAATATCAAATCGCCAGTATCTGTAGAAAAATTATCCATTGATATAATTTGTTTCTAATTAACGTGCATAGATCTAATTCATCACTTGGGTTTCTATTTGGGTCACCTTGCTAAAAAAAATGCACTTGTATAGTTTAATAGTTTTATAGTTTGGCGAAAATCGTAAAACGCCACTGTAAATTTTGGGGAGGTTCAGTGCATTTTTGCCCCCCCCCCCCTCCCCTTTTGTGGATTTGGAGGAACCAAGCTGACGCATGCACGCGGCCACAAAAGGACCTAATTTCCGGAGCAATTAGTTGTTAATTTTCCTTTTCAGAAATAATTATTACATCTCATCCTCCGCCAGAAAAAGGAATATGACTATATATATAACACTGAATGATTGAACATGTGTAGAAAATTATGTAAGTAGAAAACATTCAGTTGAAATCTACATGTGAACTTTTCTGTCATGAGTGGAAAACGTTCAATTGAAATCTCAATGTAAATTTATTCGAAATAAATAAATATTATTAAAAAGTGGCACAGAAAAGCATCAGAAGTTTTTCAGACTGATCTGATACCTACACCCCCCCCCCCCCCTCCGTAAAGTACAAATACTGACATGTGAGTTACAATGCAACTGCCTCTAAATTTCATCCAAATCTGAATAAGCCGGAGAATCTCCTACAAGAATTGGAGTAAATAGACTTTTTCAATTTCTTTCAAAACAGTCTTTCAAGGGATTGCATAAAATTATGAGATGAGCGAGTCATTTTCAAACCCTTCAACTGCAGGAAACTTCCTTACCACTTGACAGCATGGAATATCATTCCCTACACAGGCAGCTAAGATGCGTACATGAAACTTTTCTTCTCATTTCCTTCGTAGATTTTTTCCTCGAATGATCCTCATGAAAGCCTGAAGCTTGATAGTGGATGGTGAGGTGAGATGTGAACACAAACATTACTTACTCAGGTTTAGAAGAAGGAAAAGGAACTCAACCAATCACCAACGCCGAAACATGGCACATTTTTCAGTTTTTGCCGAAAACTCGAAAAATATTCACCGCGTTAAAACATAGTTCATTTTAAATTAAAAAATATGAAATTCTGCTTCGATTGATGAATAACAATATCAAATCAGTTTATTTGTTCATTCACAATCAATCATTAAAAATTAGTGTTATTCTAGCCCCCCTTTCTGAAAAATGATTCTTCTCCAGGTTTCGATGCATTCAACTTGTGAATGGTCACTCCAACAAATAAAAGCTACATCGTGGGATTTTCTCTCAAAAAGTCCTCAATTTGAAAATTCTGCCAATTGTTTTCTAGAATATGCAAGAAAAAGCTTCTAAACTGTGCTTAACTTAAGGGGGGGTTCTTTCTCAACTTTCTTTTCTCAACGGATTTTTAGACGCTGAGTTCGAATCTGGACTTTGGAACCACAAAATGTTATCAGGAAATGGAGGTGTCCCCACTCGGTCCTCAACGACCTTTGAACGCTCAATCGCACCCCACTGAAGGATAGCTCATTTTTTTCTTAGGTCATTGGGGTGGTCCAATTTCAAATGTTATGTCAATTTCTGACCATAATTGAGAATTTAACTTTAAAGTTTAGTATACATATTTTTTTTGTAGATTACGTCTTGGAGACTCCAGTTAAGGAGTATAGACAAGTAAGATCAACAATTATACACTAGATATCATAATGACTATATCAATTAGTTTTGGTGAGGCTTAATTTTGATGTGAAAGGAACTCTTCTACACTATAAAAAGCTTTATCAACTATAGTATTTTACGTTACTAGGCCGGAAAGAAACGTTTTGCCGGTCGAACATTTTAGTACTACTATAAGTACTATAGTACTATTTATAAGTACTACCTGAGAAGTACTTGGGAAATTTCAGTATTCTACGGCTTTTCAGTATTGAAATAACTCAGGAACTACCAGAAAGAAATTGTTCCAGTACATTTACTCCGGTCAGAACTAAAAGTCTTCAATTCTCACTACTGTATACAAAATAGAGTAAAAATAGAGTAAAATGGAAATTTACTGCTCAAACACTGTATACAAAAAAATTATAGAATATACAGTTCTACAATATGAGTATAATACAAGCAGTTCCAGATTTGAGTGGAATTCAAACAGTTCCAAATTTAAGTATAGCCCTAAACAAAACAATATTCCAAGTTGATAACTGAACAAGAACGTTAATACACTATTTCATATAAAAATGAATTTGTAAATTTTAATGCAGTAAATTCTATTAACTTACAAAATTCACCCCTTCCTTTAACAAAGAATACAACGTTCATCTCAAATTCTATACATTTTTCATCATCAAAATATTTCAATCAAGTTTTATCTACTCCGATAGAAGCTCAGACCACTTAAATCTCATTAACCGTTTAGAGGGATGCAGAATTTTCACCAGGGAGGGAAATTTAGCAGAATACTATGAGGTTTTTGATAAACCAGCGACTGGATCACAATCAAATCGCGAATTTAGGCGTAATTTATCAGAACTGTCAACACAGTACCCCGGAAATTAATATTCATACAAACAAGTAGATAAGCAATGCATTTTGAATATAATGAGTTGTGGAATGAGAAAGGGATCGAAATTAATAAATGTTGCATCCAGAACTCTCCACTCCACTCTAATGGGAGATGAAGGAACTCTATTCCATCAAACTCTTGTAAACTGTCTCATCATAATTGAGTAACTAGTATGGATAAGAAACTAGTAACTGCAAAAGATAACAATTATCTTGAATCTCATCTCTCTTATTTTAAAGAGTAACTATAAAATAGTTGTAAATTTTAAATTTTGTAGACACTACAGTATCAAATAATTGGATTTGTTGTTTAATGTTCACTATTACGTACAGATCAGAAAGGCAAGTCTGATGAGTCACCTTTAGTCTAAATCGGCTAAATGAATTACACATAAATAAATAAAAAAAATTGAAATATTTATATTAATTTTAAATATTATTCAAACATTTAAAATTTAATAATTTTGAATATTTAGTTAGCAAGTTCCCTGTCACTTTTTACTTACATAATTCACGAAATAATTCCTATAATAATAATTCTGAACACTTAAATATCTTTTGGCTCTCGTGTGCTACATACCGAAGGATATTATATTGTTACGGGTTCTATGTCTAAAATAACGCTGGCAACACTTAAATTTATCACTCGCACTTTATTTACACAAATAATCACAACACTCACTGTTTAGTAATGTCTTACAGAAAAATAAGCAATTAAAAACAGATAACACGATATTGTTCAACTGATAATGAGTTTTCAATAAACTACAAAAATCAATCACTAAAAGTTAAAAGGCCAATCTAATATTAATTAACAACTGTACAATAAACTGTCCAATAATATTCAAAAAGAAACGTCAAAAAAGAACACTTAACTTACGTAGCACTAGTCCGTAATACAATAAAAACTATTTAGTAGCTCACTGGTATGAATTAAGCAGGAAAAAAATAATTGTCACTAACAAAGGCACAGAGAAAGAATTATCACGTATATATAGACACGTATATATAGAACTGTCACAACTTGTTTATCACGACGAAATTTCAAAGACAACTGAACTAATTTACAAGAGTCCACCTCTATTTATATAAAATTTCATAATTGAGATATCTCTCGAATTTTCTGTCAACTTCTAAATAAATAAATAAAGGAAACTAGCACCTTCCACAATATTCGATAACATTCCATTAACGTCTAATCAAACAACGAGAACATTCTACAAATTACTAAGTAAACACTATAAAAGTGTCAAAAGCAGTGTAATTAATTGCTTAAAAGTAAATATTTACATAGCAGATAACACCGAGAACCACTGTCTGTCTTTCTCTCTATTAACTCCAATTCAGACTCGCTACAATATGATTAGATTTGGTTTGAAGCAACCATTTTTTCTGTATACTTGTGCTTAGATTCAATCATTCTTCCTGTATATTCGAGAGAGTTATCTAAATTAATAAGGCAATTTTGACATTTTTATTCTGACATGAATAATGTGAACATTATTCCCTTTTTCATTAGTACTTTTCATACTTTTTCTAGAATTATCATTTTTAATAATGTAATTTAGAATAATCATTTTTCTTCGCTGAATTTCATTATAGTCAATCTATTAATCCTGTATAATAGACTAGCGCTATCGAATTTTGTAGTTTTCAATTTATTCTTTTATAATCTTTGATAATTATTGTATTTTGGAAGGAGGATTTTAAAAGAGTCTTATTGCCGGTTGTCACTAGCAATAAATTATTAATTTATAAATTTAATTTTACGCTTATAAAAAGAATTTTGCACTAACCTAATTCACAAAACATTCAATTTTCATTAATTTTGGGGACTCTAAAGATTATCGTCTGTATTTCATCCTGTTAATCTAAATCTGTGAGGGCTGAGCAAAGAAATGTTCCCGTTCTAGCGCAGCGGGTTTGCCACTCTCATCAAGCGGAACAAAACATTTCGATACACAATGGAACGGCAAAGAGGGATGAAAGCCTGCTGGATAAAAAACGAATCGCGAAATTAAAACGTGAAAGGCTTTGGTACGATGTATTCAAATGATAGCTGGAAAATATCTCAATTCCGGTATCCTGAGGCAACGCTTTGAGATGAAAAAGCCAAAACGTCTCATTTGCAATTCTCATTGAGTGGGGGCGCAATGTGGTTGCTCATTGTTTGAGATTCATTTCATCTCATAATTTTTCTTGTAAATTATCAGTATCACTGCGAATAGTAAACACAATTCAGAAAAAAGCTAGTTACAAAAATCAATTATTACAATGATTTTTATTTTTCATCAAACTTCTTCATCGGGAAGCTCTATCTCATTTGATAGGAGTAAATCTGCCAAACAAATCAGTCTTTAAATATAGTATGAGCTATTGTTGTAGTTGATTTACACTTTTTTCCAATTTGAACAAATTTTTTATAATTTTACGTACAAATTCTTCATATGATTCATTTTTTTGACGTCGAATATGTTTTTCTATACATCAAATCTTATAACTTAATATTCATCTAATTCTATCAATTGGAAATAAATTATCAATCTTCATGAACTAACCTTTTATAAATTTACAAATCATGCTTATCAGTTTTTTAATGATGTTTTTCATTCATACACTCTAAAACTTAGATCAAGTATGGGAAGAGAACCATACGAGAGAGCGAGAGATTATCTCTATGCGAGCATTAAATATTTTACCTGTATGATAATGATATATTTAGCTTCTTATTTGACCGTTTAATCTACTTTCAGAAACCCGACCTTAATGGTTTAATTGGTGTATGTACGATATTCACATAAGTCTATGTTTAGACATAGTGAATAAGTGTACTCAATCAGTAAAGTCTATTGTATCACACCAGAGGGTCTTTTTTGACTCGAATGAAGACGATAAGAGCAGACTCATTAGATGTAAACATCAAGTTGACTGGTAGTCCAGTCCAATAAGACATGATAATACCGTTTCAGAAAGATGATTCCCAGATTTTTAAATTGGCACTGTGGTCATTACTCCTTGGTAAGCATTTAAAAAAAAGTAAAATAGTAATAGAGTATTGGTCTGTGTGTGTGTCTGTGAGCTCGATATTTCAAATCCCGATTAATGGGGCTTGACATTTTAAACTTGAGACTTTTACAAATTTGAGATATTTCATGGAACTTCTCGTTGATATAATATTTGAAATGACGGTACTTTATTAATGTCAAAAATCTATTTTCATGATTTCCTTGAAAACGGCTCCTTTGATTTCAATTAAACTCACGCTCTGACTTGATATGTATGAGTCTCATTTATAAAAGAATTGCAGGGGTTCCACCTCAGTCTTGACTATGAGCTATTTTATCGATTTTTGAACTTGGGATACGTCCTGTGGAGATACATTATAGACAAAAATGGTAGAGCCTCATGAAAATACCGATTGTAAATTAGTAACATTATTTTCAAAAACGAAAACAAGCTCAGCACAAAAAGTGATACTTCATTATGAACAAATGGCCAGTTCAGAAACAGAGCCGATGGGATTGTTCATGAGTCTTGTCGAAAAAATTACACCAGAGCGGACGCAATTATTGTTTCTGCATTGAGAAGCAACCAGATCAGACCCAGTACCTCACACGTGCTTCCTCTTCGCTCAAGTGTGCTTGAATTTGATTTCGAGTGGTATTTTGTTGCAAAAATATTGATGACAAGTTCCATCGCAAACAGAAAAAAACCTGTTCATCTACCTCGACAAGACTATGAAGTACGAAGCATAGAGATGGAGAAAAATGTTTTGGATGATGAGCTTAAGTATTAACCCATTCCAAATACCAGTTAACAGCATAACAGAACATTCATACAAGAAAGGAAACTGAATTTAGTCTCATACATCATGCTACCAAGCAAGAATTAGCAATGATCCTATCAATAGAACAGATTTTGTTAAAGTGCTTTGTCTGAAAACTTCAAATAGATTCCAAATTTATATGAGGCAATTTAAGCAAGTAAATTTTGAGTTGTAATGTGAGTAGAGGTTCATTTATGGAAACAGTAAAATTTGTAAACTTGTCAGTTCTAAAATGGTCTATTTAATATTACTTTATGGTTATGGAATAGAGTTGGGGAGTAGCACTGGAGTCTTACACTTCCTAAAAGTATTTAAACCAAGAAAGACGAGAGTTCACTAAATCATACTGAGAGGTAGTTTATAGTGAGGTATTAGTTATTAGGCCTATTTTCAAACTTGGAAGTCTCAATACAGCCATCAACCAATGTTTATAAACTTTTAATCTCTACCCATAAGGGAACTAGTTTTCAGAAAGACCACAAGAGATTTACTATGTCTTCCTCACAATACAGTGGGAAGGTAGCTTAAACACAAAACAGAATAATTTATTATCATCTGTGATAATTAATACGTACCAGCTTCAGGAAAAAACTATCTTACATGTCAGCAAGGCTTTACAATAAATAGCCAATCAAATTACAGGCTTTGTCAAAAATAGGCGAATTCGAAAATGAATTGTACAGCTTTCTTGTAACAATAGCACGTTTTGGGTGGATTAAACATTAATCTTATTCTTTAAATTCAATATAAATGAATATAATATAATTTGAAGTCTATAAAAAACTATTTAATAGAGAGAGAGAGTGAGAGAGAGAGTTATCTGAAGAACATTGAAGATTTTTCTAATATGGAAGAGCTAAGTAATTGAGTGGGAGTGTGTGTATTAGCGAAGAAGAGGGCATGTTTTATTTATGAATTACTTCAGAACCTATATTGATATTCAATTCGCTCAATCATTTGAATAACCTTTTCAAAATATTTATCTCAGTATAATGTTATAATATACAACATATTATGTTATTTAATGAGGAAATGCACATAAATAGAATTTTCTAGTCTATTTTCTAACGTAATTCATTTCTCTCTCGTATTTATTTTCTCAATTATTCTCGCATAAGAAATGATCAGAAACATTTTTGTAGGAAATTTTTTCATCTTAAACTAACGAAGCTATTTTGAAATTCTAGTTTTAAAGAACTAATAGCAAAAAAAACTGAAAAGAGTCATCTAAGCAGGGCCCCCACTCACCCTAGCCCAACCCCCGCCCCTTCCAACAAGACTCTTTAGTCTCTTTAAACACATTTGTTTCAAGGACACTAGGACTAACTGTGCCAATTTTGAAAACTTCCTGAATTATCTCTTTCAATTTGACTGGGCTATGAATAAAGCCCAGAATTTTCTGAGAATGGGAGAAAAGCAAGTGGATAGGAGTCGTGATATTTGATATTATTTGACATTTTGCATGTTTTTCCATAACGGAATGAAATAAAGCACATAAACCTCAGAGCGAAATAGATTTTACAATCCACAAAAACTATACGTCTGTAGATTATTGTTTCTTACAGTTTATAAAAATTGGCAGACTCTGAATAGAATTGCTGAGGAAACATCAAGTCTGGTTGTTTTCTTGTTTAGGTTCAAATGTTTCATCATAAATGAGTCACAAACATAAACAGCTACTTAATTTTTAAAGAACAAATGTGAAATATAAATTTGTCAAGTTATTAAGAGACTATTATACTAGAATACTGTACTACAATCATTGGGAGTACATTGTACATTATAGTGCATTGGGAGATCGAATTGGTCACAAACTGACTTGGAGTAATCACATTGATTAATCGTGTAATAATAATTCAAAGCAAATATATTCATTGGAAACGCTGACAAATCATGTCCCTGAATAGAAATAGGTTAAAAGGTTATCCAGGTTTTTCCGAAAGGTTGTTTCCTCTTCATTGAGTTGCACTTTTGTATATGGGTTTTGTCTAGAATGGGTAATCTGTTATGTGCATGAACATAAAAATAAATTACAATTATTTCAAGATTTTCACATATATTATTTCATGTGAACTTGATTATGTTCCTGTTTATCTACAAGCTCATGTATATTTTTTTATTCATTTCAAATTCAAGTTTTCTTTGCATGTAAATTTTGTTGTTTTGCAATACATTTCAATTTTCCAGTATTATGCTCTATTTTTATCTCAAATTGTCTGTGGATATCTGAAGTTTTCTTGCTATAAATAAGGGTTTTGAATGATACCTACTTGAAAATTGGAGACCTCACAGTAAACATCCAATTTTGCAAACTTGTGTAATGAAAGTTACGTGTAGGTTGAAGTTGTGAGAGCCAAATATATTTGTAAAAACAAATACATACACACATATAAATTGATGTGTGTTACATAAGTAACGTTACCCATCAAATTCTAAATTGCTTGGGCATAATACTTTTCAATCATTTACAGCCTTGATAGTCTACCTTTTTCGACGTTTAATTGAGAGACAGTTTGCAATCTTCTATACTCGCTAACCCATTCTATTGTTTGAAGGAATATCAAGAAATAATTACAATGAATTGTTGACATCATGTATTTATACTATATGTAAAGAGAATATGTATTTACTATAATTATTTGAAGTCAACTTCATTATTTGTAGACAGTATGTCTAATCCATTGTCAATTATTGTTCAACAAAGTGTTTAAATTAATTGTTAAAATTGTTCTTGAACTAATAACATCTTAAATCTTAAATCCAGTAACGTTCATGATTGATGCAGAGATGAATTTTCGAGCACATAGAAGCATATTTTCGAGCATATATTACATTATACAAAGCTAAATCTTCTTTTAGAGCATCCAATAAATATTGTAAGCATTTGCCTAATTTAGCTCACATTGTACTGTAAATGATATACAAATCACATAAATTATTGTGACATGAGAACTTATATTCTCAATTTTTTAGGTTAGAAGTTCTGTGAATTTCATCAGGGACTTTCCACAGCAAAAAATCAACGTTATTAACCCACATAATAGACTTGATTAACAGCTTAATATAGCTCAGAAATTAGGCTATTAAGAATAATATAAAAATTACAATTAAAATTTGAATCTAAATTTATAGGTTAGAAGTTCTGAATATTTTATAAGGGATTTTCCACTACAACAGAAATAAACCCACATAATAATCTTGATTGAGAGCTCAATATCTTTGAGCTCTACTTGAAATTCACCTCCCTCCCTCGCCAACTCTAATTCTAAAACATATTATTTTTTATTACACTTAGCATTGAACTAAAATTAAGTAAGCACGTGATGATTGATGAAAAATGCAATTTATATTTCCACTTTGATTAATTCATTGGATTTACCGTTTACTGTAAAATGTGGGCTTCAAGTTAGCGTGCGCTGAGCAAGATCTCAACGTCTGAGAGACGCTACGCGACGCGGTTGACAGCGTTCACGAAACCTCACTAACGCCCGGCACTAGACGATTCTCCTTTTGCCGCTTATAGAGAGGATGCTCCCCCTGATACGCGATTCATTCTGTATCAAATTACAGAGGCAGTCAATAGTAAGTGTTGAATGAAAGTGGTGAGTGTTTTATAAAGTAGAATGAGCTTCTTAATATTCATCTTTCAACTTATATTTCAATAATAAAAAGCGAAGTTCAACAATAAGTTGCATAAATAAAGTTTTCTTATTGCATCTTCAGTAGATGTTCCAGATTGAAATCTATACTGATTTTAATTGATAAATTATCATGAAGCTTTTGCTTCAGAAAAATTGGTTATAATACTCGAGGTCTCGCACAATCTCATTTTGAATAGATAATATAACTATAATAAATAGAATAAAACTTGTTGAAGTGGTTAACTAATCTTATTCATGATTCGTTTAGTGTAATGTATCGTTGAATTATGATTATCAGGTAGTCTTTGAGTGGCTTGAATCAGTATTATCTGTCTCCTCTGACTGATTACCTCCACAGTTTTTCCAACGTCCCAACTATATAGAGACAAGATTACAAAGCTTCGGTTTATTTTCAATCTATTAGATTGTGGTAGCGAAGTTAGATCCATCCAATAAAAAATTACACAATATATAAACAAATTATAAAATCACAGGTAATACAAGTTGCTACTGGTAACCATACTTTAAGATATAGAAAAGAGATGAACATAAAAGTATGATACCATAATTATCATTCAATAATCATGTTTTTTAACATGTTCTCTTCTCTCTAGAATTTGAGTACATTTAAATATTTTATTATTTTCTCCAATGTAAATCTATTAATATATTTTGTTTATAAACTCTCTTTTTTAAATGTAGAATTAGGTAACCTCAACACAATGTTTTTACAGAGGTGCCTTATATTTCTGCACCACAATACATTAAAATCTTATCCTTACCAAATCTGTTTTTGTCAATTGTATTTGTTTTATCAATTTTTTTTCACTTGAAATTTATTGGATCAATTATTTAATTTTTTTCCATTTATATAATGTCATAAATTGAGGTTACTGTGTGTTTTTTTTTTTTTTTGTATGATGTGTTGCAGAAATAAATTATTATTCTATTATATTTTACAAAATTCAAATACAGAAGATAAATAATTGATAAAATAAAATAAAGATGAATTGATATAAATAAATAAATGAATAAATAAATAAATAAATATAATAGATAGAATAAATATAAATTGAGTAGAGTTTCATCTCTGTCGATGAAACTCTAGTGCTAGGAAATGAGTGATTAAAGGTGTAAAGTAACAAGAAGAAGAAGTAGAAAAAGAAAAAGAAGAAGAAGAAAGAGGAGAAGAAGAAGAAGAAGAAGAAGAAGAAGAAGAAGAAGAAGATGATGATGAAGAAGAAGAAGAAGAAGAAGAAAAAGAAGAAGAAAGAGAAGAAAAAGAAGAAGAAGAAGAAAAAAAAGAAGAAGAGGAGGAAGGAAAACAAGAGGAGGAGAAAAAATAAGGGATTATTACATTAAATTTATGAATAGGTCATGTCAGGTCCTAAATATCCAGATTTAATTGAATCAGAGAGCCTTCTTGTTGTTTTTTATCAAAAGTTGAGATCTCCTCTTCTCAAGCAAAAAACAAGCGGAAATGAGACATATCAAGGTGAGCTTCCTGATTATAATGGAAATGGCCAGCGCTTCAAACGGCCAATAGGCGAACGCCTTGAAGCTTCAACAAACTGTGAGGAAACCCTGATTTTTCTACACCCATCCAGTGAAACTAATTAACCCTCCTCTACCATGAATTCTTACTTCGCGCCATTCTTTCGTTTTCCACATTAACGCTCACTTCTTTCTCCTTTCACCTCACTTTTAAAAGCTGTTCGTCTGTTCCTTTACCGGCTCATTCAGAACCTCGCGCTCATTCTTCCTCCTTTTTTATTCATAGCTCACTCTTCTCACATGATAAAAGGCTAATTACTCCTATGGAAACTCGAAGTTAGTGAATTCTCCACACTCAATTGAAATGAATGTACTGCTTAGCTCCAATCTTTAATTTGAAAAAAAATCCAAAAATGTAGTGTGGTATTATATGCTTCTGAAACATTGACTCTGAGGAGGCAGGGCGAAATATATTTAGAGAGTTTTCAAATGTTTTCCTACGGGAAATGATAGCCGCGAGTCGTAGCTGGTATCAATCAGGTAGATAAGCTGCGTTCTCCTGGGCTCTCTTTGTAAGGGTGACCGATTAGGTTGACCAGCAAAAAAAAACTTTTCTCTGCTGTAAAATCACTTCCCGGTGGTTTGGAACCCATTTAATACTGTAGGTTCAACACATCAATCGCCATCATCCAACTCATTACCTCATAGGTCTCACATACTCAAAAAAAAAAAACAATGTGGCTTTGCCAAAATTAAAGAGGAAAATTTAAAAACATTTTCCATTGGATTTTATTTTTTATTTCTAGTTGTCTTTGTACCTGGTTAATCACTTTACTCTAGTTTCACAAGCTCATAATTTTCAGTGATGCAGTTTCAGACTGCTACCGTTGTTTAAAGTCTTGTATTCTGCAGCTCTGCAGTAAATTGACGTGAAAGAGTTAGTTCAATTTGACAAAATTAATTGCAACTTGCATCATTCTTATTCTAACTAGATTAGTAGCAGACAGATGGCATGGATCAAGGCATAAGATAGTGGCAAACTTGAGAAACTAAATATTGCATTTTCATGCATGAGGGAAATTTCTTGCTCTTTCTCTTCTACGCTCTTTGTCCTCACCATGTTTTGTTTTTCTTCTTCTCTCATAATGTTATAAGGGAATTATTCAGAACTAAGTTATTTTAACAGTGTGACCACTTGGTTTTCTTGAATCTACAAGTTCCGAAGTGAATTTTCATTCTTAGATCTGCTCTCTCCAATATTGATTTGTAGCAATGAGTAACTGCAAGATCAAATTCATTAGTGCGTTTTAATGCATAATTCTAAAGTTCTCAATATGTAGTTTGTGGAATATCATGACTAACAGTATATTTTTCAAAATATCTTTAGTCCTAAATAAGTTATTTCAATTCAGAGACAAAGAGATATTGTGAGCTGTTTTAGTCATGTAATATTGTGTTTGTGTGAAGTTCAACTTTTATGTGCCTTCAAACCAGAAAATGGATGAGTTTTTGAACAATTTTATGGCACTAAAATTGTCTAAGGATGTTTAAAGTTATGAAAAAGGTCTTTATAAACTTGAACACTTTCAATTTTTATATTCCATTGTTTTTTTTAATTTTTATATTCTCATGTTTCATGGAAATAGCAGTCTCATTACTACTGAAAAGTGGAATATTATAAAAATATATTTTTTATAATCGTTTATTATGTAGTATTCATTTCGACAATGATTAAATTCTTGTAACTCAGTAATATTTACAATTTTTTTGAGGATAAAGCCCACATAGGTCTGTTTTAGGTGGGTTATGAACCACCGGGAAGTGATTTTATAGTAGAGAACAGTGTCTTTTTGCTGGTCAATCTAATCGGTCACCTTTACAAAGCGTGCCCAAGAGAACGCAGCTTATATCTTACTGATTGAAAGGATACCTGCTACGGCTCACGGCTTCACTTCCCAAGATTGAAATTCAAAATTTGCTAATGATGAAGGGCACATTTTGAGCTTCAAATTACTTGACAGAATTATAACTTAATAAATATCATCAACTTACTGTAATGAGATTCTAATATCATACAATCAGAGTGAAATAAAAATGTGAATTAATAAATTAAACAAATTCTTCGAAGGAGACCGTTCGAAATGTGAAGTTTCCGTTTATGTTAATTTTTTATACTTATAATATTGATGTCAATAACACTAACAATATTCGAGCTGATAAGGTGTGTTGTTATAACTGATCAAGAACTTAGTCCACTACATAATCAGACAACCAACATTGTCAAGCAGCTAATATACTACCACAAGTACAACATTATAATTTTTTGGGAGGTTGAAGCTCACATAGTTCTGCGACCTGTGCTTGTGAAACTAGAGTAAAGTGATTAACCAGGTACAAAGACAACTAGAAATAAAAAATAAAATCCAATGGAAAATGTTTTTAAATTTTCCTCTTTAATTTTGGCACAGCCACATTTTTTTGAGTATGTGAGACCTATGCGTAGGTAATGAGTTGGATGATGGTGATTGATGAGTTGGATCTACAGTTTTAGGTGGGTTCCGAACCACCGGGAAGTGATTCTACGGCAGAAAACAGTCTTTTTTGCTGGCCAATCCAATCGGTCACCATTACGAAGAGTGCCCAGGAGAACGCAGCTTATCTCTATCTGATTGAATAGACCTACTACAGCTCACGGCTATCACTTCCCTTCACATTAATTAAACTATTTGTAACCGTAATTCCCCTACCAACTTTATCCTAACGATATCCTTTCTGAGGATATCCTCAGATGCTTCATTGTTACTTTATGAATTTCTAGTAACTTGTGTTACTTTTGTTGTAACAAGGTTTTGGTGTCGGGGTGACCAACAAACTAAGGAGTCACTGCAACTTGAGAAGCCGCCTGTCTTGATCTGTCCTTCTGGTTCAGCATTCTGGTTCCACTGTTCATTCTATCTTATTACGTGATAGAAGGCGTCCCGAAAGTCAATCTCAACCTTCCATCAACCAGTCAGCGTCTTGTACATGGAGGATGTGACCAGGACCCAGATATTGGAACGCCGCATCATTTCAGTTTAGTAGATCCTGATGGCGGTAGATGGCTCGTTCTGCGGCACACCTTCAGGAATTTTTTGTGTAACTATGGGACGACGCTTCCAATTTGAATAGTTTGATAAGGGAAGTGATAGCCGTGAGCCGTATCAGGTATCTGTTCAAACAGATAGAGATAAGCTGCGTTCTCTGCCTCGGACTAGTGACGCTTCTACATTAGTTTCTGGGATGTCTGTGGCAAAATATCAATTTTTGTCAAATTACGCCACATCATTGGCGGAAAATGGAAAATATAAAGTGTTCGGATAGGGTTATTAATGAGGAAGTATTAAGAAGGCTTGGAGAGGGAAGGTGCCTACTAAAATTCATTCGAAGAGGAAAGCGAGATGGTTGAAGTACATTCAGAGAAGGGATTGCTTTCAGAGAAGGATAATTGATGGAAGGAGGGGCTGAAGCAGAAGGAGATTTGCATGTTGACAGATATTAAGGGAAATCGTATAAAGAGCTGTAAGGAATAGCTCAAGTTCGTAAAAAGTGGAGAGAATTGTTTGGATACTTATAACAATCTTTCTCAGGACAGTTTTACAAAAAAAGATTATCACTTGATCTTTCTTTACTTTACAGACAGGCTGTACCAGAACTAAACTAATAATAACTAATAATAACTAATAATAACTAATAATAATAATAATAATAATAATAAGAAGAAGAAGAAGAAGAAGAAGAAAAAGAAGAAAATAATAACAAAATTAATAATAATAAGTCCAAAAAATGAACCATCTTTACTCAGCGTCTTCCACTTCGGGAGTTTTACGTATAATAATAATATAATATAATACATAATAATAATATCTAATTAATAATAAATTAATATTATGCCTACTTGTATCATCTTTCTTTTCATCTGACTTTTATTTCCAAGAAAATTTCACATAGATAAGTCTCACACTGTCAAAGAAATTGTGAAAACCTAGTTGAAATGTTCTGAATAAAATGTTGTTTTCAAAAGTACTTGGTGTTTTTATGTATATCCAAGCTAGACTAAATTTTACAAACTTATTTTTGGATATTCATATATTTGAGTCAATTACATCAATTTTTTCTAAATCACTAGCAATCTAACTTTAGTTTCTTTGAATTGGTGAGAACTATAATTCATACTTCACCTCTTTCTCGTTCAGTTAACTCAAGCGAAACGCTATGCTAAATCTCTTTTTAACAACCTAGTGAACGCTTGTTTCGGCGCGTACGCAGAACTGACCTTATGAGGTTAACCAGGGAAATTCATGGAGAGCTGTGCAAGAAAAAACCGGGAAAGCCGAGCAGCTGGGAAGCAGCAAATCTCATGTGAAACATTTTCTTTTAATTAACAAATTTCTTCATAAAGCTTGGATCTCAGGGTTGCGGCAGTACTCCAGGTTTAGAGAATTTATTATGTTTCTTGATTTGTTGTTCCATGACGAACTGCGTTGTTAATATTCATTTAACAAGTTAATAATCTATTACGATTGATCAACTGTCTTTATTGAGGGTAGAGTAAAAATTCAAGGAATTTTCTATCACTCAACTCTAGAATTAAATCCTAAATTATGCATAGATTCATAATCATAACAAAAGCGATCGCAATCAAACTTTTCTACTCAAGTTGCATTATTCATTACAAATTCTCATTGATTCTGAATAATAGAATAGTTGATGAATTTTATTTATTTAGATTGTAATGATAAAGTTGCGATTTTTTCATCTTTCTGTAAGGAACCATGACATGATATCTCCTGGTAATATTTTATGCTATATTTTTTGTATTTGTAATATGCTGAAATAAAAAAAATCAATTCAATTCAATGCACCCTTACTTTTTTGAGGATGAAGCCCACATAGGTCTTAGACCTTTTTTGCTAGTTTAAATCTTAAGGGGGCCTCCTCTTAGTGCAGTGCTCTGGCTGCCCTAGCCTAGCTACGGCCCTCTTGGCTTAGAGTGAAAAATAAGCACCCGCCTGTAGATAGTAGGCTAAAGAGAAAAAACAAAAATTTATAATTGTGATAAAACCAATTTTAATAATTCAATGATTTTAGCTGTAGATTTTTTTGAGGATGAAGCCCATATAGGTCTGAGACCTGTGCGTGGGTAATGAGTTGGATGATGGTGATTGATGAGTTGGACCTACAGTTTTAGGTGGGTTCCGAACCACCGGGAAGTGATTTTACAGCAGAGAACAGTGTCTTTTTTGCTGGCCAATCTAATCGGTCACCGTTACAAACAGGTCCTACGAGAACGCAGCTTATCTCTATCTGATTGAACAGATACCTGCTACGGCTCGCGGCTATCACTTCCCTAAATAAATTACCTAATCACTTAATAAATTACGAAACGTATTTATCCTAATATCCTATGATTAAAGCATCTTAGCAAATTTGAAATACGCTCTGCTTCCAGACTGATTCCAGTCTAAAAAAAATCCATCTAAGGAAAGTGTCAGTGAAGTTTGAAACTTACAATAACATACAAAAGCCCGGAATCTTAATATATAATTCCGTGAGTCAAATTTTTGTAAAGAAATTGTGAGTGACTGGATGGCCGTAGAAGGATGGGAGGGGTCTTATTTTAAAGGTCTTGACGTGAATTTTGAGGGAAAACTATTCATTTTTCTTATTTTTTCACCATAAATTCGCAACAGAATAAAACTTTTCCCATTAAAACAACATGGGGTTTAATTTGTTTACATCTTTTGAAATTAAAACAGCTGTGCCACAGAGTTGTCATAGTTGTATATCTGTGTACTCATAGCCAGCTGTACTTTTTATGAATTCAGTTTGTTTACTTTTAAACTACAGCAGGGGTCAGGTTTGGTTAATGGCGTGCGGTTAATCGTATTAAGCATGTTTGAGAAATGCATAAAATTAGAAATTATTACGGGATCTGGAAAGGGAAATAAAATATTTTTGCCTAGAATAAAGCTTATTTCAACAGATCCTAACATGCCTTTCCACATGTCAAGACTGCAATTTCCCTTACGACTTGCCTTTGCTATAACTATCAATAAGGCACAAGGCCAAACCTTCCAGAAAGCTGTTTTTACACACGGACAGTTATATGTTGCATTTAGCAGAGTAAGGTCATCAGATGGAATCAGAGTATATATGGCAAATACAGGAGAACAGAACAATACAGAAAAAAATTCATATACAAAAAACATAGTTTATCAAGAGGTTCTGACTAATTATCAAATGCAATAAGTAAGTAGTGATTTCTATTCATGTAAATAAAACTTGAATTAAACCAAATTTTAATTGTTTTTTATACTTATTATTTTCAAAATAAAAAAGTTTACTGTTTTAGAGGCTATTGTCCCTAAAAACCACCATTTAAATGTAAATGTATCTACTGTATATAATATATTGTATACAGTTTGTGTTGTAAACTATATTATAATGCTAGAAAATCATTGCTTATTTATAAATGACCAATGAAGGTTGATAAAAAATTTATGTATTTTGGTTTTTTAGGGGCTTTTGCCCCTACAAGCCCCTAGTTCAATAGTAATTGAACAGATTTCCAAGTCATTTCTGACAGCACTAGAAAATTTGTCGACATCAACCAACTACCAAAGTGTTGGGCGAACGCTGATAATAATTATGAAACGGAGAAAAGTAGTAATAATCGAACTTGGAAGTTGTTAAGAAGGTGAACAAAGATTCTTCATTCAGCTGCAAGTTCAGTCTGGAAAGTTTCAGACGCGCAAAATCAATTTAATTAATTAAAGAAAATTAATTAACATTCCAGAACTCGCTCCAGGGACCCTTTTCCTCTCGGTCACCAATCTCTTGATCTATCTAGCTACTTGCACTGAGCTCAGGAAATGCAACCAGCTTCTTTTCCTTGCGAGTCTTCATTGTCCTCGCAGCCACGGCACGTTATCCACTTTTTTCTCTCTTATTCTCCTTTTTCTCTTCCCTCCTTCTTCTCCTATCAACCAACCCCCCCCCCCCACACTTTTCCTTCACTTCATCTTATTTTGTGGAAGTGTTCGTTTTCGAAGACCTCCTTTTCGATATCGAAAGATTCGCGCTTTCATATTAATTTTCTTTTGATTAGATATTCATAAGGAGTCTAGAAGGAAGAGGAAGAGAGAGGGTGGGTGAGTGAGAAACGAAGGCGAATAAGAAAGCAGTGGCCACGAACGAATGAAAACTTGTATCCGCAGGCAAAAGCTGGGGAAATGGAAATTCCTATTGGAAATTTTCACCTCGCTCCATCTTGTATCAACAGGAGAGTCCTTGGTCTTCGGTTGGTTCAATTATTGGATTTATATGCGGCGAATGATTATTCTTCTTGTTCTTCTTCTTCCTCTTGTTTTTCTTCTTCTTGTTCTTCTTCTTCCTCTTGTTTTTCTTCTTCTTGTTCTTGTTGTTCTTCTTCTTCTTCTTCTTCTTCTTCTTCTTATTCTTCTTCTTCTTCTTCTTCTTCTTCTTCTTCTTCTTCTTCTTCTTCTTCCTCTTGTTTTTCTTATTCTTGTTCTTCTTCTTCTTCCTCTTGTTTTTCTTCTTCTTGTTCTTCTTCTTCCTCTTCTTCTTGCTCTTCTTCTTCTTCATCTTTTTCTTCTTCTTGTTCTTCTCCCTTCTTCTTCTTCTTCTTCTTCTTTTACTCCTTCTTCTCTCTTTTCTTCTTCTTCTTCTTCTTCTTCTTCTTCTTCTTCTTCTTCTTCTTCTTCTTCTTCTTCTTCTTCTGCTTCTTCTTCCTCTTCTTCTACTTTTTCTTTAACTCCTTCTTCTCTCTTTTTCTTCTTCTTCTTTCATCTCCTTCTTTTTCATCGTCTTTGTTCCATCTCCTTCTTCCTCTTCTTTCCATTCTTTTCTTCTTCTTCTTCTTCTTCTTCTTCTTCTTCTTCTTCTTCTTCTTCTTCTTCCTCTTGTTTTTCTTCTTCTTGTTCTTCTTCTTCCTCTTCTTCTTGCTCTTCTTCTTCTTCATCTTTTTCTTCTTCTTGTTCTTCTCCCTTCTTCTTCTTCTTCTTCTTCTTCTTTTACTCCTTCTTCTCTCTTTTCTTCTTCTTCTTCTTCTTCTTCTTCTTCTTCTTCTTCTTCTGCTTCTTCTTCCTCTTCTTCTACTTTTTCTTTAACTCCTTCTTCTCTCTTTTTCTTCTTCTTCTTTCATCTCCTTCTTTTTCATCGTCTTTGTTCCATCTCCTTCTTCCTCTTCTTTCCATTCTTTTCTTCTTCTTCTTCTTCTTCTTCTGCTTCTTCTTCTTCTTCTTCTTCTTCTTCTTCTTCTTCTTCTTCTTCTTCCTCTTCATCCTCCTCCTCTTCTTCCTCGATAGCGCTTCACAGTCATTCATTCGACGCTGGCTGAAGAAAATTAATTTTCGATCCTCGCCAACACTGTCAATATAGCCAACGGAGAACGAGCGCAAATAAAACTTTGAATAACTCTGCGCCGTTCTAATACGTTAATAGAAGTTGGTGACAGATTAGAAGCTGGAGACGTATAACACAACTAAACTTCATAGTTAAGATAGAGTTACCTACTCTCTTTTCTCGGTCAAAATTTGTATGAGTTAAGCTCAATCTCGAATAATATTCCATAGAAAATAAATAAATAAATATCATTTAAATTTAGTTCTCTTTGGAAAAATAAAAAGTCGATAGAGTTATACTGATGGAAATTGAGTCAGTGGTGAACAAGTGCAATCACTGAGCATCAAACAATCGGGTATCGACTTATCAAGTCAGTAATGCAATGAATATAGTTTTCAATAAGTATCTCTCTATGACAAACATAGGAAGTGAGCTGCCTATGATGGATAAGGGGCTTCCTGACATCTTTCTCATGCATTGCATTGTGTAAATCAGGTTAAAATCAAGGAATTCTATGAGTTTTTGTACTAAATAGCATTTATATTAAAAAAATTAATAATAAAAAGTCTTCTTTTTGAAGAATATAGCCTATATATAGAAAAAGAGGAAGAGTGGAAGAGGATTGTTAGAATTAAAAGTATCATGAGGAACCGGAATTAATTGATGTGTTGCAATGGAAGGAAGTACAGTGTAGAAACTTGCAGAAATGCAAGAGAAGAGAAGGTGAATTGATGATATGAGGATATGAGGAGAATTGATGATATGAGGATATGAGGAGAATTGATGATATAAGGATATGAGGATATGAGGACGATTGATGAAGGAGGATATTGATGATATAATAAAATAGATAGAAGATAAGAGAGACGAAATCAGAAGAAATACAGGGAGACGAAAAGAGTAAAAGAAGAAGAGGCAAGTAAATAAATAATCATGTAACAGGAATATGAAAGCATCAAAAAGATCAATAGAATAGAATGCGATAGATCAATTTTGAAAAAGAAGTAAGTTAGGAAGAGAAAAGTTTGAAGAAATTGAATTATGATGACTTACAACCAGGAAAACAATTTTATTTGAAAAACTAGCTATTGTGCCCGTCCTTCGTACGGATTATGTTTAGAAATAAATATGTTTCGGCTTTTTTGATAGCAACGATCATGAAGTTGTTAGCAGCTTAGACGATACAGTTTTTTTGCGGTACAGTTTTTTTACTGTACGGCGTCAACTGTACTGTGATGTTCACACGGTCCGGCTTTGCTGCTTATTGCTGTGCTCTCCTCCTTCTTCCATTGCGCTTCCAGATCAGTTTTATTTATTCCAGTCCAGGATTTTTTTTATTTGTGTAAGATTTTTTTAAATAAGTTACTTACTGAAGGTTTCTCTAAAATTTTGATCAAAGTACGCAAATTCTGGTTTCAATATTCCACACATTTCTCGCTGCGCTGATAATTTTCTCTCTTTATTTTTATATTAATCTTAAGTCTTGTCCCACAAGGCTCTCATATATTAAAGAAATTAAATTTTCACAATTAATATCTTCCACTGGAATTCACTAATAAGAAGATCAATGCTGACGATCTGAAGACTGCTTCCAGCGTAATAAGCGTATCGTTTGAACCATTACCGGTATATTACGGATACAGTTATTTTGCGGTACAGCTGATTTTAGCGATACAGTTTTCGAAGTCAAAACCGAATGTAGAAATCGGCTAGAACAGCTTTTTTACTGGATCCAGTCGAAACAGTATTGTGTGAACATACAATATGAAATGTACATGCAAACGAAAGCACTGCAAAATAACTGATACAGCAAATTTACTGTACCGCACAAAAACTGTATCGTGTGAACGGGCCCTTAGTAAACAACTTAGAACGTAAGCAATTCAGTGACAGATATGGGAGAGAATATTTTTTGAGAACAGCTGATTGAAATATCATGATAAACTACGTGATTTGTTCTTATGTGGTAACTAGCAGCTACCCGTCCTTCGTACGGATTATGTTTAGAAATATGACTAAATATGTTTCGGATTTTTTGATAGCAACGATCATGAAGTTGTTAGCAGCTTAGTAAACAACTTTGAACGTGAACAATTCAGTTACAGTTATCAGAGAGAATATATAGAGAAACAGCTGATTGATATGTCATGATAAATTACGTGACTTGTTCTTATGTGGTAATAATAGTGCTACCTGGCGAATTCCCAAGAGCCTAGCACAAACCGCACCTTCCTAAAATGTTAATTTTTGTTTTGATGAATTTAAATTAGAAAATATTGTTTTTTCTCAACAAAGAAATAATTGATGAAACATAAGATGAGCTTTGATTCACCAGTCATATGTTTCCTAAAAGACTGCAATGCTCCGACTACACAAGTCTGCAGACAGCGTAAATAACGCCGCGAAGGGCCCACCATTCAGATTATATTTGAGAACAGCTGATTGATAAATTACGTGATTTGTTCTTATGTGGTAATAAAACTTAGAAGAAATGTATCCAAAATCGTACAATACTTTGTTTTTAAACGTTTATTATTCTGTTAAAAAAATTTAATTTAGTTTTTTTATAGCTAAAGACATTGTCAAAAAGGTTTTCAATACTGATAAATAACTTTAATCCCGATCGATGCTCTCGTTTTTCAGGAGAAGGCCGCGTAAAGTGTATCCAAAATCGCACAATACTTGGTTTTTAAACGTTTATTACTCTGTTAAAAAAAAGTTAATTTAGTTTTTTATAGCTAAAGACATTGTCCATAAAGACTTCAATACTGTTCAATAACTAAAATCCCGATCGATGCTCTCGTTTTTGAGGAGAAGGCCGCGTAAAATGCCTTTGGGGCCGTGACAGACAGACAGACAGACAGACAGAAAGTAAGATAAAACTATTTTCGACTTATTTAATGTATAAAACGTAAAAATAACCAAAAAATATATAATTCTGATAAATGTACAGACAAAACTCTAATTTTATTTATATAGATAAAACTTAGAAAAAATGTATCCAAAATCGCAGAATACTTGGTTTTTAAACGTTCATTATTCTGTTAAAAAAAAGTTTATTTAGTTTTTTATAGCTAAAAACATTGTCAAAAAGGTTTTCAATACTGATAAATAACTTTAATCCCGATCGATGCTCTCGTTTTTCAGGAGAAGGCCGCGTAAAATGTATCCAAAATCGCACAATACTTGGTTTTTAAACGTTTATTACTCTGTTAGAAAAAAAATATTTAATTTAGTTTTTTATAGCTAAGGACATTGTCAATAAAGTGTTCAATAACTAAAATCCCGATCGATGCTCTCGTTTTTTGAGGAGAAGGCCGCCTAAAATGCCTTTGGAGCCGTGACAGACAGACAGACAGACAGAAGGAAATTGAGATAAGACTTAATGTTGCAACAAAAATATATTTGAATTTGAATTTTTACCAAATTGTGATATTGATTGTTTTGAGAAAAATCTGAAATTTTTACTTTTCAATATATGTCCTTACAATAAGAATGACTTGCTAATGAATTTATGATGTATTGTTTAGCCAATGCTGTTATTTTACTCATTTTGTTGACTTTGTTATGCGTTTTGTAAAATGTTACAACAATAAAAGAATTTGAATTTGAATTTGAATTTGACAGACAGAAAGTGAGATAAGACTATTTTCGGCTTATTTAATGTATAAAACGTAAAAATAACCAAAAAATATATAATTCTGATAAATGTACAGACAAAACTCTAATTTTATTTATATTTATTATTATTATTATTATTATTTGAAAAATCATCTGTTGAGACGTATCACCATGTTCCTAACATACATAGCCCATAATAGGCTACATATATATATATATTTATCAGTGAAAGAAATTGAGAATTAAGAGAATTTAAGACAACAAAACAAAAGTTATATGTGGAAAATTATAAAATACCAATGAATAGAACACATAGTGACGTTAATAGACTATCATGATTACATGAACTAAACATGCTTGCCTGTCTGAAACATGGCACGGTTATATTACTGTGAAGAAACATTACTAATATGCCGTCCTTTATTGATTTTAATTGTAAATTTTGAACGGACAACATAAAACAAATTACCCAAATAGCAAAAATAACGAAGTCATTTTTACTGTTTGCTTGACAGACCAAACACTCTAATCAACAAGATACGGAAGAGACAATTAAACACAGCTTCAGTAATGACCTTCCAGATTTATTACTCTTTTTTAACAAAATAAAGCTAATTCGTTGTCTAAACCAAACATATTCAAAAACCATACAACACAATATCACAGAAATTTATCACAATTAAATAATATCAATCAAATAATTAAAGGTCACAATTTGTTACTAATAATATTCTTCCTGAGGCAAACATCACTTGCATACTTTAAACTTTCAACTACTAAACCTTTTCTCTTGATGTATTTTCGACTATTAAATTTTCCCCCCAAATGTGTCCTCAAGTCAGTCCATATAATCGATCGCATTATCGACGAGTGGGCCCACTAATACTGGAAATTATTGTTATGTTACCTTGATTTGGTCCACAGAACACTCATCCTACAGTTACCGGTACATATTCCTGTCTCTGCCCTCCATTAGCAGACTTAAGGATTCATCTGGTAATCCCAAATCAGGTTGAAATTTCTAACTGGTAATTAGTGATGCCAAATTGATCCAGAACTTGTACCTCCAACTGGGACCACTGAAATTAATCAATTTGTCCTACAATTTGCTCTTTACTCTCTTGACTACAAACTAAAATCAATTTCACAATTTACCAAAAATAAAAGAATACAACAATATACTCTATGGGTCAAATATTCGTTCTCATCAAATTTTGATTTTCCAACTCAGATTTTAAAGACATAAAACTCAGATTTTAAAGAGACATAAAGTTCTTGATTACAAAATCATTCAATAAAAAAATAGAGATACCTCTGCTACTTTCATTAAAAAGTTCAAGTTATTTCCCAAGTTATTTCTTGTAAAACGTTTCAGAAATAATACACTCATAGGTTATCTCATCTACCTAATCTTTTATATATATAATAATTCTTTATTGTTTCCTCAAAAGAGTTACAACGGGTGGTTGAGCAACATAACAATTTTTTCTCTTTTCTCTTAGATACTATAACATTAATAAATTAAATAAGAAATAAATACAGTATTAATGAACTGATACACTGTCGTTGAAGCTAGACATAATATTCCATATACCCTTTAGATTTCTATCAAAAACAAAGCAAAGTATGATTCTTCATAACATTTTTCATAAACCACATCCGAAGAGAAAGAAAAAAAATCTATAAAGTGGAATAAGCACAATATTAACTTTAGGAAATACATCATTCGAAAGATGAAAGGAAAGGAGAGACTGCAATTATTCAACTATTGCAATTATTATAAATACATCATTATTGAACAATTATCAATCCTGCCTCATCGTACAAAGACATGCTTCAAGAGTCTCACCAGCAAGTTAATTTTTTTCTTATCTGGCTCATCAAAAATTTCCTGTAGGTTCAACCTTCCATCATTCAGTGGCAAGCCCAACTCTTCTCTTATGACTCTAAACATCTCACATTCACATATCCTGTGTAGGAAAGTGTTGGCTTTATTGCATCTTTGGCATATACTCCCATTATCCACCCTCACAACTTCTCCCTCCAAGATGAGTCTACAGTTATTAATATTCAAAAGTCTTAATTGCGAGGCTATCTGAAAAAGATGAAACGGCAACCTTAGCTTGAGGTAACTCTGCATGCCCTCACACAACTTCAGGTATGGCAAAACCATGAGGGAACCTGACCTACCATAACTATCCATGTCTAGTCTGTATAGATAGTCTCTGTATGCTCTGCACAACTCTTGTTTCTCTGCTAGGACCAATTCCAAAGTAATATTATCAATAACTGAAGTCTTACCAATAGGAACAAAAAACGTTTGCCTGACCTGTGAAGCCCAACAGTATTTAGCCTTTCTATCACCTGTAGCACTCATCAAAGACATCTGTTTCATTAGGCATATTTTCGGATATCTGCAATCAGGCATCTTCAGCACCTTGATGAGCCAGTTGAGAGTATTCTTGAACACTTGTGATGCAATCTGAATCTGCCCCACTTCGAGTCTTACTGCATAACTGGGTGTACCCTGAGGCAGACTGAGTATTCTTTTGTAGAATTGGACTTGCACTCTCTCAATTGCATCCAAATATCTCAGTGCAAAAACTGGTGAGGAATACATTAGAACCGAGCAGATCAAAGACCCAAACAATCTCACACACACATCAAAAGAATTCACCTTGAGCCTATGTATCAGTGAAACGGTTGCTGAACATGCAGCCATAGCCCTCGATACAACCTCATGCACAGCACATTGTAAAAGACCAGATTGGGAAAAAGTGACTCCTAAGTAGGTATATTCTGCCTCATACTGAATTGCCTTCGGACCAAACATCAGAGGGGCCCGGCTGGTTTTATTGCTGAAGCCTCCCTTCCGGAACAGCAGAAGCTTTGTCTTACTGAGGTTCACATGAAGACTATTTGACTGACAATAGCTGTGAAAATGCTGTAGAGCTTTTTTCATGCCAATGTAGGAATCCGAGAGCAAGACCATGTCATCCGCATATGCCAACAAGGGAACCTCAATCGTGTGGGTGACTGAAACCCCTCTTACTCCCCTCCCCATCAAGTATTCCTCAAGATCGTGGACAAACAATGAGAACAGAAGAGGCGACAGTGTTTCTCCCTGTAGGACACCCCTTGAAACCCTAATTGGTTGTGTCTGCTGGCAACCATCAGACACTCGAACATTAGCTTTAGAATAAAGACAAGATACAATCCTGATGAATTTGCCACTCAAACCTACTCTCTCAAGCTTGCTCCAAAGAATTCCATGATCTATTGAATCAAAAGCACCCCTGAAATCAACGAAAAGAGCATACAACTTTCCTTTGTTCCTTCTCAGCTGCAATTGGATGATACTGTTGAGAACAAAAATGTTGTCCATGCAGCTGCGCTCTTCCCTGAAACCCGCCTGCCACTCAGGGATCTTCCCATTCATCTCACACCATTTGGAAGCTCTCAAGTACATAACCAGAGTGAAAAGCTTAGTAATACAATTAACTAGTGCAATTGGCCTGTAACTGGAGAGATCAGCTCTTGAGCCTTTCTTTTTGTACAACATTTTCAGAATTATACTTGACCACATATTTGGTGTTATCTCTAAGTCAAGAATCTTATTGAACATTACACAGATATACAGCAACCAATTATCAGGCAGATTTTTAAAAAATTCATAGACAATTCCATCCTCACCAGGAGCCTTCTGCAACTTGCATTTCTTCAGCGCTATCTGTATTTCCTCTAGAGTTATAGGCTTATCCAGTTCAGGTACAGAGGTATGACTAAGTATTTGCATACTACAACCTTGCATAGGAGACACATAATACTGACAGAAATGATCAAACCATTTTTCTAGTTCAATACAACACCCAGTTCTTACAGACCCTTTTCTGAATAGATTTATACTTTTCCAAAATTCCGTTGAGTTGTGAGCCTTAGCAACTTCATCAACAATTTTTTGTAGATAAATCTCTTTTTGTACCCTCTCAGTCTCTTTCAAGTTTTTCTTATACCTACTATATGTAGCAATTGCATCTACTGAAAAACCATTATTCTTACAATGATAGAATGCCTGCTTCATTGATTCCCTAGCCATCTTACACTCCTCATTGAACCAGGGTTTAGAGGGCTGCCTATACACTTCCTTTTTGGAAATCATACCAATTTGTTCAGCAATTCCAGAAATTGTTTCCACCAGATTTGAATTCAGCTGATCAATATCCTCACTCAGACGTGACACATGTGGAGAGAATGCCATGCAGTGATTATACATATTCTTAAGATGATCTTTCCATTTGATTACTCTGCTCTCATTAGCTGTTGAAACATCCCCCTCACAATCCAGGGTCACCAGCACCGGGAAATGATCGGAAAACACCGGAATGGACAGCACTCCAAGATCATGAACCAAGGTCAAGGCTTCCTCATTAACAAGCACCAAATCTACGACTGACCGACCCACAGGGCTAGTGTAGGTATACTGTGCAGGACAGTCACTCATTGACCTTCCATTGACAACATACAGACCAAGTGCATCAATAAACTTCAATAAAGATTTTCCTCTCCTGTTGAGTGTAGGATCACATGAGTCTCTCTCTAGAGAGAGAGAGGAGCCGTGGAAAATGGATTCTATAGAGACACTATTCTGGTTAGCTATTCTACAGTTGAAATCACCACCAAGTAATAAAGGCAAATGACTAAATTTTTGCATAATTATAGACAAATGCTCCTCAAGGAGATTTAGCGTGGTTTCAATGTCTGTCAGAGGGCTAATATACACTAAACCCAGTATAAATTCTAAATAATTACCTTTTTGTATCTTAAGTACAATAAAATTATGAGTTTTAATGATAGTTTCCACTTTACATATTCTCTTATTATACATTACAAGAAGACCGCCCTTTGCCCTGCCTCTGGAACCACTCTTTTCAGCTGGAGAGCAAATAACATCTTGCATATAGTTCTTAGTAGTAATGTTCAAATCAGGCAGTGAAGTGCACCATGTTTCACAAACACAAACAATTGAGTTCTCTGAGATCTCTGTCCTGATGTCCTGTATGTTGCGTATTCCATATGAGTTCCAGTAGATGATGTTAAGAGGCCGAGATATCAGGGGTCGCCGTAATTGCTACTTCCGTTCTCGAAAATACTGATCTATTGGACCTACTTTGCTTCCATTTTCCGTATCTGACTGCTTCAATACTTTTTTATGTTGTTTACTGCAGGATGGAGAGACACTTAAGTCACGCTTCTTGTTATCTTTTATTTTTTCTTGTACAACTAATTTGTTGTATTTGATAACTGCATAGTGTCCCTTTTTTCTAGCCTCCACCATATCCACCATAAGGCCCCTCCTGATCCGCTGAACATCTTCAGGGTAGTCCTCCGTTATAGATATTTTAGAGCCTTTCAATCTTTTGCAGCTCCTAAGTATTTCAATTTTTTTCCTCTTTGTTGTTAGAGAAAGCAAAATTGGTCTTTTGTTGCTGGCTTTATCTTTCCCTATCCTTGTAATGAGGTCGATCTCTGATTTTTCAATTTCAATTTGAAGTTTCTCTCTTATCAATTTGAGTACTATACTTTCCAAATCGTTATTTTTATCATATTCTATTCCATGGATAATGAGGTTTTTCTCCCTTGACTTCTTTTCTAATTGTGATATCTGCTGTTTTTGTTCCTTCAGTACTGCGTTTATACTACTTAGCTGTTCCTTTAAAAGATCCCCAAACCTGTCTGTAATGGTATTTAATTTCAAGTTAAATTCCTCTGAGAGCTCCTCCTTGAGTTTAGCCTTGAATCCATCCAGCATGTCATTTAAATCTTCAGGATCCATATCTCTCAATCTATCTGACCGTCAACCAGCTAAGTAAATCAGAGAATTCACACAAACCGTTAATGAACTGTCACCGATTGCAGACTAGGAACAATTCTTATTAAATTTTCTAACTATACTCTTCACAGAGAAATGGGGAAGATAGGAAGAAACGGGATTCGCCAAGAGAGCTAACGTGGCATTGGACTATGAATGAGGAAGCTCCTGAAATCATAGGTAATTCTTATAGGTAGAGAAATGAGAAGGAGTTTTACTGAAGTTTTTATTTCATATGAAGTATGTTATTCTAAACAGCAGATATTATTGGCTTTATCATTGTGAACGGTAAAAGATTGTTTTCAGCCGACGAAGAGCAACAAGTGATAAACAGCTGAGAGATAACGCTGTGTTACCTTTACGCTCCTCTCAACACTTCACCCGATAAGATATAGCCTATACCTGTTATGGTACTATTCAGTCGAAATAGACCTCTCATCAATTAGCTTTCTGCTCACTTGGTCAATTTTTCTTCCTACGTTGGTACAAACAGAGTTCAAAGTTCAGTCAACGTAAAACCACCATCATACTGTATGCAGCCGAAAACAATGGCCGAGATACATTGATTGATGCTCAATCGAGCTGACGTAACAACAGAAGGTTTATTACTCACGATCTTCGTCCGTAAGAGAGATTTGACACAGTCCATCAAACAGCCCAGGAATAAAAACGAATTATTAACACAGCAAAACTATTTCCATACACAGTATCACACAGTAAATAATAATTTATTGAGGAGCAAATTCATTCGCGACTTACTCATAGCAACCAGTGTTGCCAACCTCCCTAATCTTTTATATTACATAATTAACTCCTATCCAAAGAAAAGTCCAAACTTCTATAATTTTTTAAATCGAGTTCACCTATCACTGAATTTTAGCATTATGCCAAGAATACTTAACCACAACAAACTAGTAAAGACTTTCTCAAAAGGAAAAACATTACATTCGAAATTACTAACAGAAAAACAAAATTTTATGGTCCATCTACTGTAACCTTTAGATCCTTCATAGAGAAACTTAGACAAATGAATATCTCAAATGAAACCTGAAGTGTTCTTAGAAATAAGAATCTTTGAAATTAAACTAAAGAGTAATTATAGGTTAAATCTTTGAATTACTGACATACGGTATTTATCTTAGAATTCAATTTTAAGATACAATAGGAATTGATAATTTACTGACATTAGAAACTTGAAAAACTTACCCAAAAATTTGGTGGTGATATTTAGTTCAATTACATTTATGAAGACTAACCAAACTCAATCCCTTGAAAAGATGAATAAAAAAACTGGAAGGTCAAACTGTAATTATTACTCTACATTTCAAAATGGAAAAATTAATATCTTCAACTCATCGTCAATCAAAAAAAAATAATTTCTACTTCATTGCTTGTCTTCCCTTTTTAACCTCAAGTCATCAAGCAGTACAAAAACCAAACCAAGGCAAGCCTCCTAAAAAAAAACCGCTACCTGATGAGATGCAAGTTTTAACAAAACACTCTCATTTTTTCTTGACTTAACCAATAAAAAATGAGAACTGGAGATCACGCCACCTCACGTGATTCTACAGCTAGCCAGCCTTCCAAATCACACATCTCTCATTTAGTGCAGGATATACTTATAATATTGATTTACATTAGTTTATATTTATTTATTTTAATACACTAAGAGCAAGTCGAATATTAATGTTAATAATTAATTCTAATTCACAGAAATTTATATACAAAATTTCAAATGGTTCCCATAAAATTTAAAATAGTGTACCTAGCAACTGCCAACAAAAGAGTGTACCTGAGCGCGAAGTTCAAAACATTGTGAATTCATCACACTAATAATAATAATATAATAAACTAAATGTTTTTGATTTTAATATTTGTTAGAAGCATAAGGATTATTTTAGAGAATCTTTATTTTCTGTATTATAAAGCCAATATAAAGTGAATAATTATGTTAATCCATTCCTGTATAATTCTTTGTAACTTATCTGTGTAATTTATATTTTCGTTAATGAAATCTATTCGTATTTTATTGATTAAGTAATTACAATAAACCACAGAATCAACCACAAGTTGATGCCTGAATATAGTGAGCTTGAAGAGATGTAAGTTATACCTACTTGTATTATTTGCACATAATGTTGTAGGGGGTTATGTGAGCGGTAAACAGATTATTTTTGTTTATGTACCGTTCATAGAAAATTTCTCTACTTGGGTAAAGTCGTTGTCTTCCCAGAGCAGAGCTTATTGTGTGCTTTTTTGTAAAATAAATACTTTTTTTAATTCGTGACGAAAGCGACACCCCACACCACAATAATTATATTGAAACAACAAGCGTACATGAGCACGTTTGGGGTAAGATAGACCCTTTTTGGCCAAGTACTTATTAAGAATGCCAAAAACCGCTATAAAATTGTAAATTTTGAGTGTACTTTTGGGAAGTTTCCAAAACCCATTCTTAGCAAGTATCTAAGGTCTCAACTGAACATGTGTACCAAATTTCAAATTTTTTTACCCGAGTGGTTTTCGAGAAACGGTGATAAATGAGTCAGTCAGTCAGTTGAATTGGGTTTAATATAGATTTTGGATATCGACCACAATGTCAACATCATCAATATTGATAAGAAATTGAATAGAAAATTAATTGAAAATGAAATGAGAGATATATAGGAAGAGTATATAATAAAACTCAATAATTAAATGATAGAACCATGTAATTAGTGGAAGAGATAGATAGAAATACAGTTAGAAAGATAAAGAGGAAAGCTGAGGGTTGAAAAGAGTGAAAGAGTGGAATGAGTGTAGAGTGAGTGAGAGAGAGATATCGAGAGAGCCCAAATGTGGAAACTGTTGTACGTGATCTCTCTCAGCGACAATACGTTATCGGTATAACAAATGCAGCTGTTGAATTTTGCTCTTCAGGAAAGAACTTTGCCAATATATCCGGGGGAGAGCTCTGAAGACGTTGGCTAGCACTGTTTTCCCACTAAGCCAGTACCATCAATTTCCCTGCGTCAGGAAAAGAAAGGCAGGGAAAGGAACCACAAGAGGAATACAGAGAGATGAGGAAGAATAATCTCCCTCGTCTTCCCTTCGCTATCTGTTCTTCGGGTCTTTTTCGTCTTGCAGACTGCTCCCACCTAAGGAGGCTTAGTTCCCATCCTTGGGCCCCCGTCAGTCATCTGTCATAGGGGATCTAGCCAGGATCTTTCTTCTACCACAGTCGTCATTGTAGGAGCAACATTCAACAAACACACAGACTTGTTTGCATCCTCTTAAATACAATCCAGTAGATTTGCATATGAAAAGATCTTCGTTCCTCCTCTTCCCTGAAAGGGATGCACATCCCTAGAAGTCTAAAAGGCCCGCGATACATCTCTGAGCCCCTTGGAGTACAGCCTAAATAATAGAGTAGCTTAGCGGAGAAATAATAACGCCGCAAGATTTACGTGAATCGCACACTCGTTGAAAGTTTTTGTTAAGTTGATATTTCAACTGTTGTCTGCCCCTTGTATTGTCAACAATTCGTAACTCACAACATTGAACCATTTGTTTGGTTTAAAGAGAAGGACGCCTAGTCCCTTCCTCACATTGAATATCCTCTTTTGTTCTCATTCAATATAGTCTGTTAGATATTACTTGATAAAACGATGTCACTTTCAAGAAGTTGAGTTTAATGTTACGAGATAAAATATTACAAAGATCAAATAATTTCATTTTTTTATTGATTTTTACTTTGAAAAAATTCACTTGGTAGCTCGAATTTAATGTAACCTCAAATTATCAGGACTCTTCTGTATCACTTTTGATAATGCTATAAACAGTATAAAGCCCTATAAAGATGCTATAAAGAGTACACCAAATGCTAGAAAGTTGTAAAACAACCTACAGAAATGCTACATAGACTAGAATGATTGAAGCAATGGTATAAATAATGAAGGTAATTGGTGTCATCTGATAGCCACCAGACTTAGTTGATGGATTTTGACAAAAAATTGGTACAAATTTTAATTTGTTTCCCGTTTTCTCCGACAGAAAGCAGTATGACTTGGCTTCATGGTTTCCACCATCTTCTGTTGTTTGCAGATTGCCATTCTCGTTGATCTGATGGCCTCCATTGGCTGATTCAAGCTTGTAGGACATCTCATGGTTGAAACAGCCCCTCAGCGATTGTGCCCTGTGATGTACGATGATGAATTTGTGCACTTTCAATTTTTCTACCATCTGTAAACAAAGAATAAAATTATATGTAAGTGATAGCCATGAGCCATAGCTCATCTAAACAAAACCTTGATAGGATGTTTAAGATCCAAAAGAAAGCTGTTAGGTGTATGGAAACAGTAAATAGATTAGATTCATGTAGGCCGTTGTTCAAGAGACTTGGTCTCCTAACTTTACCCTGCTTATATCAGTCAGTCAGTGTGGGATAGGGTGAGTGTGCCCTGTCTGGCAACTTCGGAGCAATGAGCTCCATGGTTGCTCATCGCAATACTGTGCTGAAATTTTTGGGGTTCCTACTATTTTTAAGACCTTAAGTAGAACTTGGCATTTTTTTTTCATGTCTGTTTTTCCTAAAAATATTTTTTTTTCCTTTTTTCCTAATTAGCTGAATACAATAATACAATATAAGAAATATAGTTTGTTAGTTATGAACAGAAAAAATATTTATACAATGAATAATGATCAAAATAATTTTTATACAAGTTTAATAATTTCTAAATCATGAAATTTTTTTTTAAAACATGGTTATCATGGAATATAGACCTTCCCAGTTATTTTTGCAGCTTAATATAATTTTTTTTTCGAATTTCATGTCTTCAACAAAGTCATGTCTTCAATTTTTTTTTTCTCTTTTTTAGCCAAGTTCATACTTTTTGTTGGGAAAATCATGGTGTGGAGAAGGGTTCTTCTTCCGGGGGGATTTGAGGCTGCGTACAGTGATGAATCTGATTTATCTGGCCACTGCTGGCTCTTTTGGAGTCAACAGTGAATCAGAGTCTGTCAGGCCACCACTGTTGAAAGGGAAGTGGCTTATGGGTCTGAACTGGTCGTGGTATTTCATACATCTGCCTAACTGATGTACGCCACGAACTGGATGCTGTGTCATGTAGATTTCTTGAAGTGAGCTGAATGTGAGTTAGTAGTTGGGGAGTCTGAACATATTCATATAAAAGGGTGTTCGGGACTTTGTAGTGGAAGTTGCAGACGGTTCTAATGATTTTATTTTGGAGACCAAATAGTCTTTTTCTATTGGTCGCCGATATGTAGGGGAACCAGACTGGGGCAGCATAGGTCATATAAGCCCTGATAATAGCTGTGAATATGAGCAGTCTAAATTTCAGGGGGAACGATGGGGTGATGAGAAGGGGGAATAGTTGTCCAAACAGCACACGGCTATGTCTTACTTTGACATCAATGTGCTGTTTGAAGGTTAATTGTCTGTCCAGAGTGACACCAAGGTACTTAACGGTGGGGGGACCATGGCAGAGCGTGGCCATGGATTGTGAGAGGGGGCGGAAGTTTCTGTTTCCTGGAGAAGGCAACAGCTACACATTTAGTGGGATTTATCTCTACCTTCCAGGATGACGGCAGGTCTTCGTTGTGGAAATAAATCTGTGTATCAGAGCAACAATGAACTTGAACTTCAAGTGATTGAGATGTCTTGTGAATTTTATCTAAATCAGTATCTCCAGCCGTTTTTCGTTACCACCTTCCCCTACGAAAAGCTTCCCAAATGAGTTTCCCTTTCCAAAATTAGTTGTTTGCAAGCGAGTACTCCCAATTGCGTGGGCTCACTAGTAAATTCTGTTCAAGATATTATTATGTACAATGATCACATTTGTAGGATATTAATTATATTAACTATGGTAATGACAGTCTAGGTGATGCAATTATGGCAAAAAATAGCGAAGTTTGGACAAAGATTCGTCTATTCTTTTGGTGGTGAGGGAAAGGTGTATGAAGGAAGGGTGGGAGAGCTAATCTTTCAAAACACAATACCATCCTTCAGGGAACCCCCCCCCCAAAGCTTGGGTGCGCCCCTTTACCTGCTAGTGTCTATAAAATAATATATTAGATTAAACTTACCACAAGATGTTTGGTAAACTCGTCCACTACTGATGTTTTGTTATCGACGATGGTTTGGTTTGTGCAGGTCAATTTGTCTCCTTTGAACGACGCCTGCTGGTCTGCCTTACAACAGAGCGGTATACAGGGTGATCCCACAACGCCACACGCACAGGCACGCGCACTCCTGGCCGTTACGTTCCAGTCGTAGAAATCAGCCGGAAATGTAAAAACACGGCCTTTCAAACTGCAACAGAAAAAGAATTTTTAAAAAATTAGAAGTAAAAGAAAAAGAAGGTGGAGGAGGAGGAGGAAGAGGAGGAGGAAGAGGCGGAGGAGGAAGAGAAGAGAAGGAGGAGAACAGGGAGAGAGAGTGGAGGAGGAGGAGGAGGAGGAGGAGGAGTATGAGGAGGATGAGTATGAGGAGGATGAGTAAGAGGAGGATGAGTATGAGGAGGATGAGCAGGAGGAAGGAGGTTAAGAAGAAGAAGAAGCAGAAGAAGGAGGAGAAAGAGAAGACTAAGAAAATAGGGAAAGAAGAAGAAGGAGGAAAAGAAGAAAAGAAAAATAAGTGAGGGAGGAGGAGGTGACGAGGAGGAAGAGAGGAGAACAGGAGAAGGAAGTGGAGAGGAGGAGGAGGAGGTGGAAAGAGCAGGAGCAGGAGGTTAAGAAGAAGAAGCAGAAGGAGAAGACTAAGGAAATAGAGAAAGAAGGAAGATGGAGAAAAAGAAGAAGAAAACGAGGAGGGAGAATAAGAGATGAAGGAGGAAAGGAGAAAGTGGAGCAGGCAGAGAAGGAAAAGAAAAAGGAAGAAGCAGAAGAAGAAAATAAGAAGAAGATGGTGGTAGAGATGAAAAAGAAAGAAAAGAGGAGGAAGAGGAAGAAGAGGAGTAGGAAGAGGAGAAGGAGGATAAGGAGGAGGAGGAAGGTGGTTAAGAAGAAGAACCAGAAGGAGGAGGAGTAAGAAATACTAATAGAAAAGGGAAGAAGAAGAAGAAGAAGAAAAGGAAGAATAAGAGATGAAGGGAAAGAAGAAGTTGAAAAACGAAAAAGAAGAAGACGGAGAAGAAAAAGAGGAAGAGTAGGAGGATGAGAAGGAGGAGCAGGAGGAAAAGGAGAAGGAGAAGAAATAAGAAGGCGAAGAAAAAGAAAAGGAAATAGGAGGAGAAGAATAAAGAAGAGGAAGAAGGAGATAAGATTAAGAAGAACAAAGAAGAAAAAGAAGAGGAAGAAGAGGAAGAAGAGGAAGAGTGAGGAGGAGAAGAAGACGATCAAGAAGAGCAAAGAAGAAAAAGAAGAGGAAGAAGAAATAAAATAAAAAATTATTCTTGAAAATGTGAATCATCTTATACATACAGCATGTTCCTTAATACTTGGTGGGCTAGTTTTTCTCACCGAAATAATGAAAAGTTGACAGACCTAGAAATGCTTCGTTACGGAAATAAAGATGGCTTAAGTAGGTAGCTAAGCTTATCATTTCCTATCATTTCACATAAGTTGATAGGATTATCATAAGATGAGTAGGATTATATTATGGGTTATATTATATTATTTTTATTATTTTATTATATTAGGATTAATCAGGAATATCATATAAGATGATTTCCTTATCATTTTGAGATTGAGAATCTTTTGAGCTTCCATTTTTATGGTGAATTCCATAGGTGGAACATCTACATCCTTCAATGTCAAAAATATAAATCTAAATTGAAACAAAAAAATATAGTACCCACTCTTTACAAAGCCTTTTCCATATTTATCGTGAATTCCATATTCTTCAGGTTTTACCTAAAACAAGCTGAAAAATCGAATAAAAACATAATAATTAACTGATACAAAATCCTTTTTTATAGAAAAAAACACATTCATTGCGTTCTTTTTTGACTGGCGTTAAAGCAATCGGCCATTGATAAGTGATTCAATTCAATTATTTTTAAAAATTTTTTGCGTTCAAAAGTGGATTTTTGTTGTTTGAATATTGAATTATCATGTAAATATGACTTCATAAACATTATGTACATAGTTAAAAAGTTTTGTGAATAATATAAATAGTGTATATAGTAAAATGTAGGGTGTTGTAATAGTATAAGTCTATAATTAATTATTTTATCTACGACCATGTCATAATGTATACATTACAGTTTCACAATTGATGCCAAAACAGCTGTCTTTTCGAAATGCTTTTTGAAACCCGTTGTATAAAGAGCTCATTATAGTGCAGGTTCTACATTATAACACGGGTTCTGGACCAATCAGAAGCATTTTTTATGGAATAAATATCGTAATTCAATATTGTGAAACTATCAGCTGATTTGAGATGAGAGGTTAGGTATCTCTGACAGTCACAGGTAAAACGAAATTGTTTTAATTAAATGTATACTAGTGGTCGTAGATAAAATAGTGTATGCAACGATTTTATTTGGCCATTAAAGCACTCGTGAGATATTTATAACACTCGCATTCGCTCGTGTTATAACTTACATCTAACTCGTGCTTTAATAAGTGTCAAAATAAAATCGTTGCATAAACTACTATTTCAACATGACTAAAGGCCAGAGATTTTTGCAATTACATTGAAAACGGACTGTCAATATTTTTTTCAAACTTCTTATATTATGAACTTTCATTTATATGATAATTATTTTTTTTATTTTTATTTTTTTTATGATAGTAGTGATGTAATAATACTACATATCTTAATAGATTTTTTTTTTATAACTTGTCATAAATTGGAAACCCTTAAAGTCTTATCCAATACGTGTATAAAAGGTAAATAAAACTCAAAATAAATATTTTACAATGTTTCTAGATATAACACACAGTTAGTTTGATAAGTAAAAGTTAGGTTTTTTCAAATCCCCTCAACAGCCTTAAATATGTTTTTAAAAGTGTCGTAAAATTTACGAATGCTTACCGATAGTGTAATTTCCAACAAGCTTACCGTTCTGGGGTTAAATAAAAATGTCATGTTTATTTAATTCATTTTCGAGAATAAAAATTTCTTGTTTACTTACTTGCCCTCAGTTTTAATTTTGACCATTGCATCGTAAGGTCCACGTCCAGTGAGCGTAATTTCTACATCGTCCAATGTCAAAGGTATAGTTTCCCACTCTTCACAAGGCTTAATAACAGGTTCAGGAATGGACAATAATTTACCGACTTGGGACTGAGGATTTTCTTGAGAATTTTTTGGGGAATTTTCTCCAGGATTTCCAACAGGAATCGTTGGGTCCGGTAGAGTTTCAAAAGGTGTTTTGGCCGCTTTGGATGATGCGATGAGTAGCAATGAAATTGAAACAAAAAAATTACCGTAGACCATTCTGGTCATTGCCAAAGCTAATATTTGTAACAAAATATATGTAGAAAACAATATTTAAGTCTGTTCATACGAAGCTAGCAGTTCCACTCACAGTTTTAAGCAAACTACTCCAAAAAGTAAAAAAAATGAAATTTGGCTCAACTTTCCTTATTTCCAACAGCAATAATCTCAAGGGAAATCCTGTTTTAGTAGCCTTGAGGAAAAATCAACTGATAAGTACTTGATGCTTTGCAACACATCCTTTCCAAGGAATGAATAAAAAATACAATTGAAAAGTAGCTGTGATGATTTACAAACTTTTTACTCACTCGTTTATCTTCAAAAAATTATAAAATTCACTGCCTGCAACCATTAAACATCTTCGCAGCACCAAATTTGAAACTATAATCAAGTTGATATTGTTAATGAATAATAAGACTTGAAGATGTCACAACCACATTTATTGAAAACAGTGAGAAACTGGTTTCGGTTGTTACATCATTATCAATCTTAATCAAAATCTTTTGATTGAGTTCGATTCAGATTGATAATGGTGTAACAACCGAAACTAGTATCTCAAAGTTTTTAATAAATGCAGTTACGATATATTCAAGTCTTATATGATTCATTATGGATATCTTCCACAATATCACCTTCACCACTACAAAGAAAATTGATATTTTTTAATTTTATTCTTTATTTATTTAATGTACAAAGGCATTTAAGTATTTTAAGCCTAGGTGATAGTTGAAGTGATGTATTACAAAGTTGGATGAAATGGTTTGTGATGATGTTGTACCAAAGTTAAAACATATTAAAACAAAAAAGAATCTACAATAGAATAAATATACTGTACAAATCAAAATACAATTATTGGAAACGTCAAGATATAAATGATGCAAGAGCAAAACATTTATCACACAGGCTAATCCTCTAAATTCTACGTAAACATGAATGTTTCAAGTACAGAAAATATAACATACATTTCAACCGATATAAAGATTCAACTTAAATTAATTAAATGATTAGTGCTTATCGGAATTTTTTTAACATTTATATAACTGTACAGTTGAAATACTTGTAGTTTTAGGATATTGTTTATTTGTTATTTATGTTTGTATCATATTTTGTATTTTTTCAATATTCGACGTTGATTGTTTTCATTGTAAAATGATATTGTGACGTTACAGAGGCGCGATATTTAGGGTGGGCAAGGAAGGGACGTGCCCCCCACCGCAAAATATGCCAAAAATGAAAAATGCGTGGTTTGATGTCAATATTATATTATTAGGAAAAAATCTTTATTGGAATAAATTAACTTAGAACCATAGTAATGAATGATACGACATGAAATTGTCACAACCACATTTATTGAAAAAAGTGAGACAGTAGTTTCGGTTGTTACACCATTATCAATTTCAAACAAACTGAAAGTAAAGTACAGAGTAGCTTAATATATACTAAACAGTAGTATTGAACTATTGACTGAGGGAGAAAGTGACTCTAATAGACAATAGTCTAAATTATACTGCTCCATACTTTTCAGCTCCATACTGGGCTGTTGCATGTCAGTTTTCATAAATTAAATAAAAAACAGGACTTGAAAGTACAATAAAATAAATTAGCGTATGGCTTTCATTGTTGGAGAAACCCACACAACACTGACAGCCGTGCCTACATGCGACGAACCACTTTCCGGTGGTTCGGAACCCACCTAAAACTGTAGGTCCAGCTCGTCAATCACCATCGTCCAACTGCACAGGTCTCTGACGTATGTGGGCTTCATCCTCCAAAAAAGTGCTGTTCCCTGTTTAGTATAATAAGCTACTCTGTACTTTAGTTTCAGTTTGTTTGAGATTGATAATGGTGTAACAACCGAAACTAGTATCTCACTATTTTCAATAAATGTGGTTGTGAGAATTTCAAGTCTTATTATTCATTATGGTTGGCCAAAAAGTGAGTTCAAATATTATTTATGCACGATTAAAATTGACTGAATTGAAGTCGTTGAATTTACTATAGTAGTGTATAAGAATAGTGATAACATCACTTTTTTTCCTAATATTCGAGTTAGCACCTAGTTAGAAACTAGTAAGTTATTTATTCTATCCTAATTTTACTAAGTAGAGACATTACCAAACTTATAACATCACTTGAAGGGAAAATAAAGAATCCAAGAAATAGAGAAAAATGTTTTTCATTTTCTAGCATTCCCGTTCAATTAACTTATTGAGTGATCGATTGATCGATCGTTGAGCTAATAATCTGACTACATTATTGATCCGAAATGTTGTGTTGTGTCCCAAAGTGGAGGACCATCCCACTTCCCCCTCCCACATTTAAATGGAAGTGTACGTTTAATAATATCTTAATAAGTATTCAAATATTTATAGTTGAATGAATATTACCTATTTTTACGATAAGTAGCTTCTCTAATGAGTGTAAGGCGCATGTGCTGGTCTAATACCTAACTACGGCCCGCGACAGCTAAGCCTCAAACGGCCCGCGAAAAAATCAAAAGATATTTTGATATCAAAATATTTTCAACAGGTTTTTCTCGCTGAAATTATATTCTCGTTGTGAAAAATCTAATGTTATTTATTACAGTTTGAGTAAATCGCAGCTAACATCTCCTTTAAGTAACATATTCGGTTAGTACGACAAAGTTGAAGATAACATGGTTGTCAAAAAGAGCTCAGAGCAACAGGGTATAGTGCGAGAATATGGTACGACAAAGAGGTTAAAACGATTGCATTGATTGCAGTTAATAAAGGTTTCTAAATGATGCAGTTACTTTCATAAATGAATTGAATATCAAATAATAAATGAAGTATTAACAAATAGCTATGTGTTTGAATGAAAATGTGTTTTTGTAAGACATGTTTGGTACACACCAAAATAATTAAAATTACTGTAGTTCATAATATAAACATAGGTTTTGAAATGCTTTGAAATGATTTCAATTTTCATACATTCTACATAATTATACAGCGTGTTTCGCATTGTGTTTAGTTATCAATACTTCGTAGAATTGTTACGAAGCTTGTTCGTATAACCACTAAAATAATGAAAAAGTCCATTTTAACATGCTTCGTTACATTATAAAAATTTTCAAAAGCTATTCACATCAATTTACTCATTCAGAAAATTGTACTACCCTCATTTTACTTGTTAATTGACAGGGTTTCATGTAAAATATTCTGAAAAAATCTAATAACGCAAGTTTGTATTCGGTAACTACGGCAGTTTTTGAGATGGGGAAATATTTTTAAAAAACACGGCTCCAGGCTTAAAGTGGATTAATATGTTCGTTAATATTATCAACCTGAAGGTTTTTCAAACAAAGCTTGCCGGAAATTTAATTCGGAGTGGAAAATATTAAATAAGCCAACAGAAAAACCCACACATCATATTTCAAAAAGCTGGTTTTATTGAATCAAACACACTGATTCTGCACAGTTAGATTCAGCTTGCTATTTTTATGTGATTTTATTAATTTAAATCAGAAGTATATGAAGGTTTTGTGTGTTTTTGACTATTGAATTTCTCAAAAATTTCCCTTCAGAATAACATTTTCTAAATGTTTTTCAAGAAAAACCTACAGGTTTATTGTGAATCTAACCAAGGAAGCTCACTTCAAACTTGAAAACATGTGTTTCTAGGCCATTATTCTACATATTTTGTTGAATATCTAAAAAAATGCCGTAGTTACTGACTTCTGACTTCTTTTATTCGATTTTCAGCTAATTCTACAAATAAAACCTGGCCAATTTACCAATAAAAAGCACTAAACATTTTTCAATGAGTAAACTGATGGGGATAGCTAACCTCCACAATTTTTAATTTTTTAACGAAGCATTTCCGAATCAATGTTCATATGGACTTTTTATTATACCTTGTGATTATAACAAGAGTATTGATAACACTATATGAAACACCCTGTGCATGTAAAATGTTCATAATATTGAAATAATATTCTTATGTCGATAAATAATTCAACTATCAAATTAGATTTGTATTAATTAATTTAAGTTTATTAACTATTTTATTGTCTGGTTTTGTTGCTTTATATAGTTATTTTTGCCCAGAGGCTGAAAAGTTTAGAGATTCCTGGTCTAAAGTAATGGTAGAAGACGTTTAACATACTATCCGGTATTAATTTATTCAGTTCCCTATTTTTTATCATGAGATCTCACACTATGCCACAACTATCAAAGGACAATAACCTAGAAAGATTATCATCTGTCACGATTTTTATCAACGGTTTTATTCATTGGTTGTACTATGACATTGACATTCATTTTATTCGCTTTGATAGAATAATCTGCATTGCAGCCTTGAAGCCCAATTGCTCTGCTTCAGCAGTATGCATTCAATAAGAGTAAGTCAATGGAAGAGGAGTCAATTGATTTATTTCAAAGTACTGTATTCTAGTATAACTACTTATTTGAGGGAATATTGTTTATTTTAAAGAAAGATCAATAATTATAATGTTATATCTAATAGTTTGAGACGTTGATTTCTATAATGGATTCTATGAACTCCACATGGATAAGATGATATTTTTCTTTTCAAGTAGCATTTATCAGGGTTTCAAGTGTCAATATCTGATCGAATTTCTCGATTCTATGATTGGATAAATGAATGAACTTTCTATTTCATCCTTCACTTTTGTATTCGTGTGAATTCACAATGAATTTTGAGAAACCATTACATATTAAGAGAATTTACAACACAAGAGGAAGTGATAGCCGCGAGCCGTAGCAGGTATCTGTTCAATCAGATAGATAAGCTGCGTTCTCGTAGGTCCCGTTTGTAACGGTGACCGATTAGATCGGCCAGCAAAAAAGACACTGTTCTCTGCTGAAAATCACTTCCCGGTGGTTCGGAACCCACCTAAAACTGTAGGTCCAACTCATAAATCACCATCATCCAACTCATTACCCACGCACAGGTCTCAGACCTATGTGGGCTTCATCCTAAAAAAAAAAAAAAAAAAAAAAAAAAAAAAAAAAAAATAGATCCAAGAATGATGTCTGGAACTTTACAAATACACTGTAGACTGTAAGTCTCAAGTAGTTAGTGAAGTCAGAAGATATGATACATACAATATTCATCAATTTCACGAAAATATGCAGTTGAAATATTGACACCTATATAATAAAATAAACCAGGGATGAGTGTGTGTGGGGGGGGGGGGGGTGTATGTGTATGTCTTTTCACAAATACGGCAATGATTTGAAACACTAAATTTGGCACAAAGCTTCCTTTAAACTCGATTCAGTGTACCTGGGAGCCCAATTTTTGATTGTCCTTCAGTCTTCTTAAAATTAACGTTCAGATTCACTTATGGCACTATTACTCTTTTAAAATTTGTTTAGATGCAGGAAGCTCACAGAACAGCTGACACATGATACATCGCTATGAAGCAACAAAGCTTCAAGTCACAGGCCAAAGCAACACATTTGTTCCGTATCAATATAGCAGCTCCTAATTCCCGTTTTGGAATTATATTGGCATTGGCGGTTGAAATCCATATATCACAACATCCCGTTGCAAAGCACGGGTTAACCAATAGTAGATAATAGAGAATAATAATACATGGATAAAAATGATGACTTACATAAATAGGCCAAGTTATCTTTAACTTCTGCCTCTCTCCCAGAAAGCCTAGATTAATGTTATTAAGCACTCACATTGAATTTCATGTATTAATAATATATATATATATAAAATAATAATAATATACTGCAGGATTTTCTGATGCATGAGTCATTTCATATTCGTTTCAATATAAATTATTTTTATTCACTAGCCAATAATAAAAATTGATAAAATTTAGTATTTAAAATTAATTTATATAAAAAACTAGCTGGCCCGACGCGCGTTGCTGCGATCTCATAAATAATTCTCCTTGATTTTATTATTCACCACATCCCACCGAGGTTACATTTCCAATTTTAACCTTCTATAGGACTAATAGGGAATAAGTTAGTCCCAGGGCTCTTCCAGCTGATAAGAGAGAGCTTCGTTGTTTTCTTACTCACTACCTCTGAATAAAGGAACATTTAAAATTTAAACCTTCTATTAGGGTAGAAGCTAGCTTTTCATTTCATTATTAGCCACCTCCCACTGAGGCTACATTTCAAAATTCAAATTTTTAGCTGCATTGGGTAACAGATGTCGTCAACCCGGCATAATTACATCGCACCATACCCAGTCATAATTATGCTCCTACATGACTGCAAGGCTCCGACTACACGCTACATGCAAATTCTTTCCATTCCAGACAGCTTAAATAATAACGCCGCTAAGAGGCCTGCTCAATCATTGAAAACTGTTGATTTCTATCAGCTTTTCTTTTAAGGATGCATTTGTTTTTTGTGTCCTGATTTGAGAATCTAAACCATTCTCGAATCCACTTGAGCACACACAAAAAATTTCAACAAAATCGTCCCAGCCGTTTAGAAGGACTTCAGTAACATACACACGCACGTATATAAGATTACACACATATATAAGAAATACACACGCATATATAAAGATTATGTGGAGCCATTTGATGAGGTTATGGGTTTTAATTACGCAAGCCGCTATTTTGATAAAATTTAGAGGAAATCCAAGATCCAATTAATCAGCTGAAGGATTTTATCACGTGTTTTGTACCATTCTCGATTCGCAAAGCATGACGGAGACAACTCATGAAAATCGACCGCGATTGGTGTTGATGTTGGATGGAAAAGCGCCGGGAAAATCCCGCCCCTGGGAAATCACCCGCGAAGGACGCATTCTAGTGCCGGAAATTTTTCGGAACGCGTTAAGACATGCTCCCGAAGGTGATTGGGGACGGGTTGTCGTATCAGTGGGAGCTAGACTTTTCTGTGGCTTTCCATAGAAAAAATGGGAACAGCTCTTGGCTGTTTCAACCTCTCTTTTCTTCTTTCCCATGCATACAACCTTCTTTGTCACTAAATTGATATATTAAGAGCGGAGAAAAGATAAGCAGCAAAGTACGAGCAGATAACGACGGATAAAACAGGAAGTGTGACAGAGAAAGAGGATGTGAAGAGAGAAGAGTATGAGAAGTGGTAAGATGCTTGATGAAAAAGAATCGAGGTCTCAAACTTTAATGTGAGTTGGGCCACTTGAGATGGTAAGGGTCGTTCTCTAAAGTAAGTTGTGGCCCTTGAGACATCATATAAACTCACATTGCTAGCGTTTCGCGTACTCACACACGCACACATCAACACAAGCTACCGTTAGAAATTCCATAACTTTTTTATAAGGGGTCGTCTCATTCAAAACTTTGCACCAGTTGTGAAGAATCATTCGACCATTATATTGATTCTATATTTCAGTTTGATGTGGTGAAATGTGTGTTGGAAGAGGATGGCAAATGACCTAACGACGACCACAGTTTCGTTGTTCTTCAAGTATAAGAAAGTTGCCGAGATGGTTTAGCAAAAAAAAACTGTGAGGACAATACAGGGTTTTTATAGGAGAATAATGGAGTTTGAAAAAGTTTGGACATGATTCAAACGAAAAGAAAATTACATACACTCTTATTGTTGTTTATTCATCAAAATAATCGTCACTAAAAAAGAGGCAAATAGATTTCAAATAGAATAATAAAATCACTTCCCGGTGGTTCGGAACCCACTTAAAACTCATCAATCACCATCATCCAATTCATTACCCACGCACAGGTCTCAGACCTAAGTGGGCTTCATCTTCCGAAAAAAAGGTTTCTATAAGTGCAGGTCGCTTGGCAAAATGTCCAATTGATACTCAAGTTAAGTCCAAACGTTATTTAACAAGAATTTCATTCTTGGATTTCTTGTTCCGTAACAATCTGCGTTGTTAATATTAACTTTTTGTTATTCAAGGCCTTGAAGATGGATTTCATCAACTCGAATACGTTCGGCTACGTGTGAGTACATTTTTTATAATATTCACAATCTAAAACTGACTGCAAGTCGTTAAATTTTGCAACAAAAAGTTAATAGAATCTCCTTGTTTATATTTGTTATCGTATTATCCTGTTTATTCTATTCCTGTGCCAAGCTTGGTTTTGATTTTATGCAATATTTCATTCTCTTACCCTGTTTATTCAGTAGCCTTTTAATTTTATTTTTTTAATCCACTGCTTCCTTTCCAATAAAATCAATATTTACATTGGATCATGCAGCCGCGAATCGAAAGGAGATAAAGGTGATGTATTTTCCCCCACCCTTTAAATTTTCAAACGACAATAAAAATCTACATTTGTGTCTTTTATGGAAGTGAAAGTGAAGGTCACTTTCTAGGTAGCATGACACATGAAAATACCCCCTTCCCTAAAAAATTCTGGTTTTGCCCCTGAATCAATCAACGGCTTACAACTTAACAGCTCAGACATTAGAGACGTGTTCTTTTGTCAATGATCGAAGCCAGACCTTGAATTTTATCTTTCAGCCCTGTTGTCAGATACTTTATTTTTTATTGCTGACGTCAGAACAGAGGATTTTATTGCGCATAAGACCCTACTTCAATGGAGGTTTGTAATAAACTTTACAGGCCTCTAACCCAGAGCAGAATATGCAGTTGATGGGCCAAATGCCCATTATATAACGATATGACACCGATATATGCCGTCTTTATGCCTTTGCTTCACATGATAAAATGAGCAAGAGAAAGATTACCCGTTAAGAAAATAGTCTCATGAGAACGTCTTCAGTAACGCTTCACGAAGATTGTGAAAACTTCTTGGAACTACATCTAATCATCGAGATTATTGTAATAAATCAACATTAGTTAACTTTGAATCATTCTTAAATATTCAACTAATCCCTGTATCTCCGATGATAAGAATTGATATCGTAGAAAAACTTAAAAAATAATATCAAAGACCTCTAAAATAAGGTTAAAAATAAGAAACATGACAGCAGAGGCGTGGCAAACTATCATAGACGAAATTTAGCCGTATTAGAAATCAAGAAAACTCGGAAAAGTTAATTCCGAACAGGTCACTTTTTCAGACCATTTCCATTTCCAAGGAAAGCATAGCTTTTCTACTTATTGTTGGCAGTTGTTTGAATTTGCCTCTCATGTGACATAAACGAAATTTAGCAGTATTAGAAATCGAGAAAACTCGGAAAAGTTAATTCCGGACAGGTCACTTTTTCAGGCCATTTCCATTTCCAAGGAAAGCATAGCTTGTCTACTTATTGTTGGCAGTTGTATGAATTTGCCTCGCACATGTCGGCACTCTACTAATGACAACTAGTCTACGTGAGATTTCTCACATACTTTGTCATATGGAAAATGACTAGTTCTTATTACAGCTGTGTTCTAAATTATTATTAATTATTCTTATTCTAAATGCTGTGTTCGCTGCGCAGACAAAACAAAATGTGTTCCTGCGCACTGCCAAAAATAAGTTTCCATTCCCAAACAAATGAAATGGTCACTTGAGATCATTCCCATTGCCAAGGAAAGTCTGTCTTTAAAACATATAAGAACTATGGTGGTGAATCGTAGCAAAACAAAATTCACAATTCTGTAGTCTCCCTTACTAGTGTTTGGATGGATTTATGCTTTCTACAGGTAATATGCTTGGTAAAATCGTTCCTTTCATTTCAGTATTCTGGAGATTTGGTGAAATAATGACAAACAAATGTTTTAGTGTAGTCGGAATCGAACCAGGAATACCAGGAACAACTGATAGTAGTCTCATACTACAGTAAGACTTCAAAGACTACAAATTACAGTAGTCATTGGCGTAGCGACGGATGGGGGATTTCCGGGTTAAAACCTCCCCCCCCCCTCTCCCATTGAACCTCAAAAACGAGTAGGGAGGCATCAATGGAAAAACAATAATATCGGTTACGGTACTGGAGGTAAAACATGTCTATAAGTGAAGTGTTTTCATGAGCTAAATAATTTTACACCTGGAAATTTTTTTTACTGTAGTTAAAGTTATAGACGTGACAGAAGTTACAGAGTGGCAAGCAGCGCAAGTTTTCCTGGGTCTTAACTTCAAGGGCCCACATCATTTGGCAAATGTAAGAAAGTGACAAAAGAAAAAGAAAATGAGGGCCCCCGAATTGGCCCAGCTGGGGCCTCCAGGGCCCCTTATTACTCCAGTTCATACATCTAGAGGCCACTTAGAAGCCTAACAGACCCTATAGGCCCTCTAGGGCCTCGGGTCCTTCGGCCCCATTTTTATTGCCACTGCAATCATGTGTAGTAAATATTTAAATAGAATAAGGCGCCCCTAATTGCCCTGGCTTCGGCACGTCAAGGGCACTTACTGTGCCAGTTTAAGGCCTCTGGGGGGCCTGAAGTTGATGGGTCCCTGTATTTTCTCAGCCCATAATATATCTCTTTATATTTTTGAAGACTTCAAATGTTCATTTCTGTCACTGCTCAGATTTAATCTTTTATTATCGATAACAAAGGCGCCCCAACACCCCATAGAGTTTATTGTGATTGTAAAATTTGTCATGCCATGAATCCATCAACAAATAATATGAGGGAAGAGGTGATTACCACAAAAAGCTCAGAGTTGCACTTCCAAGAACTAGAAACAATTTTTTCTCCAAGGGAGAACTCTCTGACCTCTCCATTTTGTAGGGTTTTGTCATCATCCACATAATTGCAAAATTACTTAAAGTTAAAATTTTGGATGGGATGTGTTATCAATTAAAAATTAAAAATGTTGATTGATTTCTGCACATTCTCTAGTTGCAAGTTGAATCAAGTTCTATTAAAAGTCATGATCATTTTTACACATATTTTACATATTCCAGTATTATTGAATAGTTCGATGTGAATTCAAGAGATTACACAGAAAATAAGTTTATTACTCTCTCTGGTGCCACTCAGTGCCCTAGCTTCCACAGCCCTTTTCCCTAGCTTCCACAGCTTTTTCATAAAATGGTTTTCAGTTGCCCTTTTTACCTTTAAATTGAAAAAACAATTCAGATTAGTTTTGCCACAGATACATTTGATTACATTTGGCAACTAGGCATAGCTGGGAGACTTAATTAATGCTATTTGGAAAATCGTGTCACTCATTGAAAATTGGTATTTAGTGTGAAGGGGTAAGGGAACCTCTAGCCAAAACACTGCCCCGTGCCAGAAAATGTTTTTGTGTGGCCCCGCTTGTAATAATAGTTCGAAATAGAGATGTGTCGTACTAGGTTTTTGTGATACTAAGTATTCCGAGTACTAGTACGTTCTAATACCTATTCCAAAATACTAGGTAGTATTTTATATTAGCTAGTTTGCCAGAGTAAGAGAGTACATGTACAAGAGAGTATCGTACTGCGGTACTGGTACTACTACTGTTTCTCGCGTTAAATACAGCACGAATCTTTATTACTCACATTAAATACAGCTCGAATCTAATTATTGAGTTGCTCTCAGATGTGCTGTAGCGAAATGAGACGCGGACGGCAAGACTCGAGTCTTGAGACGCTTGAGTAACAAACGACTCGTACTCAAGTACTCAAGAAGTATTTGTACTGAAAAAGTATGAGCGTACGCCATACGCGACGCAACTAAGTATGCGCCTACAATCGAGTATAGTGGATAGAGAGAGAGAGAGAGAGTTAGAGAGTGGGCGAGAAAGAGTGAGTGAGTAGTTGAGAAATGAGAAATGTGCTACTGTGCAACTGCAAATTACAAAGCTCCACTCCCACTCCGTAAATTGGAGTGGGGACTTGAAGTCACTGCCCGTACTGAAGTCGCGTAGTTTACTAGAAATACTCACAGATATCTGAGTATTTTGTTCTTCGAATACTAGGTGCTAGTCCATATGTTCAAATACTCAGTAAAAATACCTGTTCCAGTAAATACACCTCATCTCTAGTTCGAAACCACAAAAATTTTAACATTGGCACTATAAAATTAGTATTTTTTTATATTTTATACTTGAACTAAAAAAAACTTAAAGAGGGTTTAAGTTCTTAAACGATACATGAAATCAATGATTTATCAAATTTAACCTTTCACTTTACCTAATTAATTTATAAACTTCATTTTAATAAATACTCGTATAGAATTACTGTTTTTGAGCCTCAATCAAGTTCCCAGCATCAAAGATCCAAAACTTTTCATAAAATGTGGACTAAAATGAATAAATTTAAGCTTTTCTAGTCATGAGTCTAGAATCTGTTAAAATACTATTTTAGAGGGACTATTTACCAAATTTTCCCGGGGGAGGACCCCCCACCCACCAATTGCAGGTGGTATTCCTTGCCCACCGACCGCCGGAAGGGCCCAAAAATCTCAGATAACCCCCACATTTCAAACTTTCCACTACGCTACAGGCTTTATATCATACAACAGAGTAGTAGTAACATACTATAGATTATAGTACAACAGAAACTTTGCAGTAGACTGATGCCCGGTTTCTTAGTCGTTCAATAGGCAGCTCTAGCTATCGATTCAATAAAGTTATCTTCGTCTTTTAATAGTAGTTTATGCAACGATTTTATTTTGACCCTTATTAAGGCACGAGTTAGATGTAAGTTATAACACAAGCGAATGCGAGTGTTATAAATATCTCACGAGTGCTTTAATGGCCAAATAAAATCGTTGCATACAATATTTTATCTACGACCACTAGTATACATTTAATTAAAACAATTTCGTTTTACCTGTGACTGTCAGAGATACCTAACCTCTCATCTCGAATACGAGAAGTTATAGTAGATTGTTAGGTTAAAGCAGCTGGTGTAGCAGTTTGATCAAATCAGCTGATAGTTTCACAATATTGAATTACGATATTGATTCCATCAAAAATGCTTCTGATTGGTCCAGAACCCGTGTTATAATGTAGAACCTGTACTATAATGAGCTCATTATGTAACGGGTTTCAAAAAGCATTTCGAAAAGACAACTGTTTTGGCATCAATTGTGAAACTGTAATGTATACATTATGACATGGTCGTAGATAAACATATTTATCAAATCAATAGCTGTGGAACGATTTATTGGTCCAATCAATCTGGCAACATCGTAAAGTTGCAAAATGGCTGCATAAGTAAACAAACTTCACATCACATGATCTTTGTTTTCAGGTTATGTTATAGGTTCCCTACAGTTTTGATTTTTGTTATTCTATGATTCTACTCGATTAAGGAGATTAACCAAGTTCTATTAATCATTATTTTTTAATAGTTATCTCTTCCATTAATTTCATTTATTGATAATTTTATTAAAACTAAAATTTTATTAAAGGAGATTAACCAAGTTCTATCAATCATTATCTCTTCCATTAATTTTATTTATTGATATTTTATTAAAAGTGACAGGCAGTAAAACATGAACTGAAAATGTTTATCCATTCGTTTCATTATTAATTTGAGAAAATTAAAATGTTTATAAAATTCAAAAGTTAGTCTTCAGAAAGTACCAGTCACAAATTACAGCCAACAAATTTCATCTGCGAATAATATTCGAATTGGACACCCCTTCAGAGCTTTACTGTAATGGCGCATCAGGGAAGGATAATTAATAGCATTCTGAATTCAAGCTCAATGTGGCAGCCGAGCCAAGAATAGACTTATACTAGCAATATGTTGGTTTTCATTCTAACTCAGCCATTCACAGATTCCGAAATAGAGTCAAATCCAGAGCCGATAGAATTGCACAATTGGCGTTAATTGATGGGGCTCACTAGGGTCAACCAGGGTCTTGCCAAAGGGTTCGCCGATGATAGCCGGTGGGAGGTGGCATGTCTACTACTCCTCTCCTACTAGCCCTTTCAAGCCTCAAAATGTCTGAACCCAGAAAAGCTTTTTGTGGTTTTTGGGAAAACTTTAAAGCAGTGGCGGATCTACTACGGGGGAGGGGCTTTCGGGCTGAAGCCCCCAAAACATCCAAAACGTTTTTTGTGAGAATGCAAATTTTTTACTAATATAATCAGTTTGAAGCTCATAAAATATTCATTTGCAAGAATTACAAAATTCCACTACTAAGGTTTCAATTGTATGATATCCGTTAACACTTTAAACTGTAAAACAGTACTTTATGAATAGAAAAAGTAGTGCAACATAAAATAACACTTGCATTGAGTTTACTTATATATAATACCGTTTTAAATGATTTCTCAAACAGTTAATTATATAAAAATTTTCTGGGGGAGTAGCTCCAGATCCCAAATTTCTATAAGAGGAAATATAATCGTCAAATAAAAACTTTAGAAACATCTCTCTTTACAGTGTACAATCCACACAGAGTTTATCTTAATAAAGGTTTAAATACCTGCGTTTTGGTATCCAATAATTATTTGTTCACTACCGGTTTCAACCCTTCCATGGGGTCATCACCAGGTGGTTAAAGATGTTGTTTAAACATCGCCGATTCGGCGATTCGTTGTAATATAAAACGTCGAATGATAAAATACACACAAAAAAACGCATATCACGAAACGAATAGGCCTATGCGAAAAACAAGATAGGTAACACGCTCGCGTCGATTGACAAGTCCGGAGTCCGGATATCAAAACGCAGGTATTTAAACCTTTATTAATGTTAACTGGTATCCGGAGGCCAAAGAATCGAATATGAGAGTTCATCTATTAAAACTAGATGAAACATTAGTTAATTGAAAGATGCGTAACTAATTAAGCGCTCACATTGATTTTTATTCTCAACAACGGAATAATATGAACGGGATAATACTATGTTCTTTGACAAACTGCTCAACACACCAGATTCAGCCATAATTCAATAAAATTTTCCAATATACTTTAAATTAAAGTTAATTTTATCGCAGATACGGTTCAAAGCACTAGCAAAGCTATTTTTCATTTCCCAATAGTAGTTTCATTTACCTCTGCCATGGAGCTAAAATCTGTACGTGATAGAGCAGTTTTCTTTGTGGATTTTTGCCTATCAAGCATATTAGCATAAAACTTTTGTTTTTCTATCTTCTTATCACTGTTTTATTCTACGAAGAGCCAGTGACTCCAAAATGGTTAGTTTGTTTTAATAGGTTTGAGTTAGACTATCATTTTGTTTGCATTTCATACAGTTAATCGACAGTAGCCTATATAAATGTAGTTATGATATTTTGTTATATAGTAGTCTATTTTTTTATGAAAACAGGGATTATGAGTTTATTGTTGTTTTGAATTTTGACTGTTGTTAACTTGCTGTATTATTGTTTTGACTTTGCCCATAACACTGGATTTGTTTCATGGCAATAAAATTCTATTTATTTATTTCATATTCTATTCCTTTCTTGCAAGAAGAACCGAATCTATTGGTAACACATCGTTATTTTCTTTATTATCACCTATCTAGATGGTGGTTCGGAAACTGTAGGTTCATCATGGATAACATCATCCACTTTATTCTATTATTATCATTATCACCCTCGTACAAATCAAAAATCATGTGGGCGTCATTAGCACGTAAAAAATTGGAAAGCAAGCATTTAAGAGTGATGAGATCAGGGGTGTAGTGGAGCAGGAACGCGTGGGAAGAGCGTTCCCATACTGGTTTTTCAGGGGAAAAAATATTTTGTACAGTATTCATAGTAGATTTATAATTTAATCATAACACACCCGCAGTTTTTATTTCTTAATAGTCAGCATCCGGTGATGTCCCATAACTGCTCAAATTTTAATCCTTGCAGCTCTGCGGAGTGTAAAAGTGGATTCAGTCACATGCATAGGCGTATTCAAAAAGGGGGGGGGGGTCTTGAGTGTTACATGCCCCCTATTGGTGATGACCAAGCTCTAGATAAGATGCACTTATACCCATCATTATTAAAAATAACATACATTATAAATAACATACCTAGTGGAAACTTGGTGTTTTCTAATGTAAATTTTATCGCAGAAAACTGTTATACCAAGATGAGATCAATAATCAATTTGTTGATATTTGTATTTTAATTTAGAAAATAAAAATCTCACTAATAATGTACGTTATCGCTGGAACGGTAAGTATTCCTAAATTTTACGAAGCTCTCAAATTAAAGCTCCACCATTTTTCTGCTCCTGGATTTTCAGAACTTTCCAGCCAGCTATTCCTTCCATTACCCGGCTCAGGATCGATGACATCATCTCAGCCATGAAGCATGCGTCATTCTTCAAAATCGTAATATTTACGGATACTTACTGTAAAGCTACTGTCTATTGGAAGCCTATAAAAGTAGAAAATATTGTTATGGAAGAAGGAAGAAGTAATTACTGCTATGTCAATACGTCTTCGGGTTGCAGTAGGCAGCGTGTTTGTTTCCTCTTACTCCTTACTCCCCTTGCGGTTTATCTAAATATCTCTAATGTTACTTAGAACTTTATACGATGAACAAGAAAATGTGAGAATCCTTATTTGTTTACTTTATAATTCGATAGAACATTTTAGAACCCTCTCCATTTTTCTGGAACATTTAAAAATGTATAAAAGGCAGAAGCTCTTGGAAAAGTCAGTCAGTTGTAACTCGAACGGGAACTTGATGGAGTGACAGTGACAGTTCCCACTCATAAAAAATGAATTACCAGTGAGCGCTAATACAAACTGTATTATATGAACGTTCAATGTGTTGAGTGATAACGCAGTATATTGTCACAGATTATTATCCAGACTTCTTTAACATTCTATACAGTGACTCGTCAGTGCTTGTGGTGTTTGTAGTGATGATAAAAAATTAATCAGTTGAATTATTGAAATTCATAATACATAAATATATAAAATTACATGTTCATATTTACATAAAGTTTGTGATAATTTGATTACTTGAGTACAATTAAGTTCTTTTTTGTAAAAAAAAGTATTGAATAATAATATTGATAAAAATATTGAACAATGCATGAAGCAGGTTCAGACAGGTGGTAAGTAAGATCATACATTTTAACAACCTAGAGCGGTGTACTGTAGTTTTCATATAACTTGGCAGCAGTATGCTGGGTTCAGATGTAGCATGTCCCATCTGCTACACGCTGCCAAGTTATATGAATACTACAGTACTTAGTTGTTTTTTTAATTTAATAGTGCGAGCGAAATTTGAATTTTGGAATGGTACCACTTGCACATGTGTAATAAATAATTTAATAAATAATTTTAAACCAATAATCCATTAAATAATTTTATTGACTCACTCAGTGTAGAACTAAATGCACCCTTTGGTCTCGGAACACATTGTCGAGTTGGTGGAGGATGATTTGGCAATTTCCACACTATTTGACTTGATTCTCAAAAATAATTTATATCAAAATCAAAAATAAGCTCGCTGACAATTAAATTCAGAACTTGCAGAGGTTTTAAGACAAAAATTACATTAATTACAAATACAATTTACTACAAATTGGACAGTCAGTCGATCTTGTTTCACTTTCTTTGTAGTGGTGAAGGTGATATTGTGGAAGGTATCCATAATGAATAAGACGAAATTGTCACAACCACATTTATTAAAACTTCGAGAAACTAGTTTCGGTTGTTACACCATTATCAATCTCAATCAAACTAAAAACTAAAGTACAGAGAAGCTTAATATATACTGAACATGAAATGATGCTATTGGCTAAGTGGGAGAGAGGCTGACCTTCATCGGACGTTGTGATTGGCTTTTAAGTCACGCCCCCTGGTGGGAGGAGTAACAAGCAAAAATACGAGTCAAATCAATAACTAAACACTGTGAACATCAACAAAGAAGAAAAATACGTAATAGGGCTAAAATTTAATCAAATTAAAACTAAAAAAATTTGAAGTTCACTGAAATGCAGTCAATGTCAATTGAGAAATACACGCAAGAACTGTTTTTTTCATGTAGTCTGGAATTATGATGAAACCAAGTTAGTTGTATTGAATTGGTTAGAATAAATTTGGTCATTTAAACTAGTATTGGAATCGTTTTTTACCAACCTAGTTATCTCCAAAGCTTCTAAAATGTTCAATTGTCTGCCTTTGCCAATGAAATACAGGAATTCAACATTTTCTTCAGCCTTGAACTTGTGCCCATTATTGTTTCAAGTCGGAAGATCAAATCTTGGTTCCAGATTAACGATCAGAGAAGTTCGCTAATGCTTCCCCTTTCACTCGAATTAAAGGGGTTGAATTAATTAAGGAGTCAAGTTGAAAAATGTGCTTATTAAAATGAACCAGGTTCAACCTAGGGACAAAAGAAAAAATCAGATGAAAATCTATCACAATAATATAATAACAAGATGGTGGTCAATAAAAATTTGAGTCTACGTGAAAAGAATCAGATTCTTGGAAATCACAAACTTCAAACACATTCAAAAACTAGACACAAAGCGATATGATACATCGATGCAACATACAGTCGATAATATTGGTCCACGTAACAAACAGCTGTTAGTTATAGGATTTTGTTCATTTTTTGTTCCATTTTTCTGAAACGTAAGCCCATGCTTTGTCGGTTCTGTGAATAACAATATTTGAGCCATATAATGTTTCAAACACACTTAAATTAATTTTATATCAATACAAATGAGTAATTAACATATAAATAATTTACATTCATATATTTGGACAACAATGCAACTGGGTATAATCTGAAAAAGGTGTGCTCACTCTACAATGCTGTTACAACTTTATTTAAGTAAGTAAATTGAGTAGGCCTAAGTAAATTTATTTCCATTAAAGTTTTACAAATAATGAGATACAGTATAAAGAATATTATGGAACCTCTAGCCATCTGAGCCAGTAGTGATGGCTAGCACAATTTTATAAACAAAATAAAAAACTTTAAACAGTCAAAATAAACTCATGCATTCGGCGATTTACCGGAGCGCCTGCTATACATATTTAAGCCAAAATAAAGTAAAAATTTCAACTACTTCACATTATTGAGAAGTTCAACAATAATTCAAATGCACATAAAAATATAGTAATAATAATACAATAAGAGCATACAATAGATATCAACAGAGCAGAGGTGAAAATGAAATATGCTGAATTAGACTACATGGGAAAAATAAGTAGAGAATGACAAATTAAGAAATAATAATAATAAAAAACTCCATAAAAACCCTTTCTCCATTTTCCCCTCAGAGGTCTGATATAATCAAAGAAAGACTTGTTCCATTTAGAATGAGTGGAATAGGCAGCTATTCAACAGTAGTTGTCAAGGATCTAACACCATATTTAATCAACAGCCACTGCTTAAGTCACTTCTTGAACAGATGAACATTCACAGCATTCTTTATCTGTAAGGGAAGAATATTGAAAATTTTGGGACCCAAAAACACAAACGTTTTTCTAAAAATAGTTTTATTTGCTTTGGGCCTAATAAAAAAACCATGTGCGGCTGCTCTTGTATATCTGCCAAATCTCTGGCTGCCATCGCCACTCCGCATGTAAAATACTTTCAGAACTTTAAAGACAAACTGATACTTCAATAGAAGAATGTCGAATTTTCTGAAAAGAGGCAGAGAGGGATCTCTTTCAGTCTTATATGCTATGATTTTCACAAAATGCTTTTGCGTTTTCTCATGTGGCTCCAAAACAATGTTACTGGAACCACCCCATAGTTCTACTCCATAAACCAGTCTTGAGTGAATAAGGGCAAAGTACAGCATTCGCATCAAATTCTCTGTAAGTAGCTTACGAACAAAGTAAAATTTCCTGATGCTGATTCCTGATTTTTCGTAATTGGGATTGTAACTGGGCTGTATGTTGCTTCCAGGACAGATTTTCGTCAATATAAATGCCAAGGTATTTAATATGACTCACCTGATCGATCAAAGGACAATCACAATCACCAATTGTGCAACAGTTAGTTGTGTGGAACTTTAATATTTCATCAAATGAGAATCCATTCAGGTCAAAGTTTATGAATTTAGTTTTCCCTGCATTTACCACCATTCTATTAGCTGAGCACCAATGTCTAAGCAATTTGAGGTCAAGCAGCATACAGCTCCATATTTTCAAGTGCTGTGGAAATCGTAGGTTAGAGCATGATTTTATAATAAACTCGAATCAAATTCTAGCCCTAATCATGCAATTGATAATAATTCAGCAAACAATATTTTATACATCAGCTTGAGGTTGGAGTACTACAACACTTATATTGATTCCATAATCTGCTTATCATTTATTATCGTAACCAATGACAAACGTTTATTGGAAATTTCATTTCTCCTCTTGATGGAAAAGCACAATGCTGAGAGAAAATATTTCTCTTGTAGGCCTACAATAATTCAATTCCTATACCTATTACAGCAGCTGATTCAGCAAGGATCTTCAAATCGTTTAGTGACTGGTATCTGATAGGATCTAGTTTGGAAAATACGGAAAATACAAGTGATTGATGGAGATTCGTTTTTATCTCTTTTTCTTTCTTCTCTCTCTCTCATTCTAACTCCTTCTTTCTCACTCATTCTCTCTTTCCTCCTTTCACGCTCTCCTCTCTCTTATCTCTCCTTCTTGTTCATATGTCTGGTGGAAAGAAGTGGTGGAGGAGGAGGGTTGCGAAGTGCGTTAAAACTCTTTGCGCTAATACTGAGCCATTGTCATGGACTCAGTCGTTCTTCGACTACAGTCATTTATCAAAAGTTCTTCCACGGAAAGTCAATCTAACTAGAGCTTCTGAAAGCATCTTTCCAATGTTGGAAGGAGTACGATCAAGACAACATTATCGTCATGATCACCATCATCATCATTATAACAATCATAAACACCAACCCACATTAACCATTACTAACATTTTTTGAAGCGGTATTGTAGCCCCTTCCTACATTCGGAAATCACAAGTCATCTCAAGTGGAATGAAATTATTGCGATAATTTATTCAAAAATTATTTCTATTTTGGCTGTTCTAGGCTAGGAGTGATAATAGATAAGTGTCTGTCCTCAAAGGATCACATTCAATCTCCCATAAATAAATTAAACAGAGCATACTTCATAATCCGTGGTCTGCTGAGTGAATAATCAATGGAATTTTTTTTTTTCAATAGAATTCATTTTTTACATTAGAGTATTTGAAACATGCTAAGTGATTTCGTGGAAAGAAAACATCTTAATAAAGCGAGTATTCTTAATAATTTTAGAAATAAAAATTTTAGTAGGCCTATAAGACAAGTGAGATCAACAACTATGCAATATAATAATAATAATAATAATAATAATAAATTTATTTCTCTCAAAAAGAACATTACAATTTTTAAATAAAACAGAAATAGTTACATATTAAATAATACTATTCATTAAACATTTTTGTTTGAGAAATTAGGTACTCCCGAGAATTCCTTTATGGGAGTTACCAGCTGTGAAATTTAAATACATTTTGCAAACATGAAAACAAAATCAATAAGCTACATCCTAAACTCGTAGCATTAATAAATACATTTATATTTTAAATTGAAACAAAACTTACAACTAGTTTTCCAATCAAGTTAAAAGGAAGCAACAAAATTAAGTTGAATGATACAACACTTATTATACTTTATGTACTACAGTTATATGTTTTCATTTATTAATTGAGAGATCATACTTTACTTTCATCTTAGATTCGCAAACCATACCTCCACATCCTGTCTTTCCAATAACCACTTCTTTAACATATGTTTGAATTTTCTTGGCTTTTCCTGTCCTTTTATATTATCTGGAATTATATTAAACACTTTGGGGGCAAATATATAATTATATATTAAAATTATATTTTACACTAGTTACTATAACTACTATATCAATTAGTTGAATAAGTTTTCAAGAATGAAGTATGATAACATTGAGAATACATTTCAAAGCAAGATTACCTGTTACTGAATTATCAATATTGTAGATTTTTGCTACAAATATTATTAAGATTGGGAGATGAGTAGAAATAGTAGTTGCCTCTTACATTAGCACCGGGTTCGATCCCAGTTCTGACCGAAAGATTTTACCTCGGGCCACTCCCGTGTTTCGGAGGACACGTTAAGCTGTCGGTCCCGGCTGCCTAAAAACAGTCGTTAAGTCACGTCAGAGGCCCTGAACTTATTCAGGTGCGAACTGATAACTCTGACAGCAGACCTGAGCCAGCCAGGTCACACGATATTATTTATTATTAGCACAAATTTTACGCAATTTTTGTAAAATCAAATAAGTTTCAAACTAGCTCAACAATAAATTGTGTTGTTTTGAAAAGAGTTAATATGCAAGGGGTCTACATCTATTATAATTCATGAATTCAATATTGTTTTTGTAAATTGTGTATTGTTTTCAAACGATTATTGCTATAATATTATAATGATAGCTATTATGATTTTGAAATGTTCCTTTGATAAGGAAATTCTGTTTCAAGAGTGTTATTCGAGAAAGTTAATTTGAATGAATTGCCTTCTAAAACTTCATCAGAATCAATTCTCACCTGAACTTATTACTGTAATTTCCATTTTAAGAAGCGCGCACCCTGCTTTTATTGTTTCTTTCGTTCTATTCGGCAGTATATTGTCCAAGTCTTTTGTTGTTCTGAAAGTTTTTGCAAGTCGGTCTACTTTAGGTATTCTAAACCGCAGACTATGGAAATTATTCACTAGCACATCTTTTACTCAGTAAACGACAAAACTACAAACAAAAGGCTTTGTTTATTGGAGAAGTAAGGCACTTCTCTCCAGTTTACCTGCAAATTGTTTTCAAAACAACTTGAAGCACTAAGGAAAACTTACCTTTTGTTGCACCCAGAATACTTCCTGCAGAGATGGATTTGAAACAGAGAAACCAGTGAAATATATTTCAAATTCTTTTTGAATTTTCGTGCTTGCTGCTTCTTGCATTGATTGAAAGAGAGTAAGGAAATGATGAACTAACCAAATAATAGAAGGGAATGTGTGGGTCTTGAGGGACGCATTCCTACATTTTTATGAAATGCTTAACTATTTATAATTTATTCTGCAATTTAATTTATTATTATATTACTCACAAGAATGTAAATTCAACAGAATACAAAGCAGATGTAATACTTCATATAGAGAACTTTTGAATTAATAATCTTCAGTTGAAAAGAATAAAATATAACGTCTAATATAAGTAAAATATAACAATTCAACAATTTTGCATCAGCAAAGCCATGCTTGAGCGCTGTTGCAATTTTCTATAAAATAACAAATTTATACAATTTAATGATAATTAAGATAACTGGTTAGTATCAATAACAACTTGAATAGTGAAACATCGCATATAATAGCTAGAGCATACATAAGCACAAACAAATCAAATGGAACAGTCGTATAGAAACGATAAACTAACATTGAGTACCAATAACAAAATAATATAATAAGTTTCAATCTAGAAATCTTTATGTCAAAAATAAAACCAAGCTACCCATACAAAAATAATAGTTTTTGCATGTATTAAACTAGTTCGATAAGTTTGTTCAAATTTGCAGTGATAAAATCAACTTAAATTACTGTACTGTAAGAAAATATAAAACCACTCAATGTTATCAATATTCTTATGTGGAATTCATAATATTGCTTATAATAGATTAAACTTTTTCAATATTAAAGGAAGAAATTTTTCCAATATATACTCCTCAACTTGTCTCCAAATCAGGACCTGTTACTCAGTTGATTCTGTATTTATTTGAATCTGCTTCGTTTTTTCCTTTCTTAAATACATTTAAATAAAAATATACTTATTACAGTACAATAAGTAGTGAAGGTTACAGAAATTATTGTTTGAGTTAACAGAAAGAATATGAGTTAACAAGGATTAACGGAGAGGTGGAAAGTCATTTTTCATTTTGACAGCCGATAGCTGACTACCACTTCAAGCCGAAATACATTTTGCCTGTTTTTCAGAGCAAGTACCAAGAATCCAATCTTCCATGAAATGACGATTTTTAAAGTCCGCAAATCCATTTAATTTAAGGATCATGGAACAAACTGATTTCGGGAATCCTCCAGAATTCTTTCAATAGTGTTACAGAGATGAACCAGTCAGAAAATGAGAATGGAATATAGGAAAGAGGAAAGATATCTCTCTTTTAATTAGTGAGCCTAGAGGCATTATTTGTTCAGCGGGCAGAGAGCAAATCTCCGATTCGAAGACAAGATCGGCTACTGTATGAAAGAAAGGAGAAGAAACAAGGAAGTGAAAAGGAGAACTAAGAGAGAAAGAAGAGAGAAGGGTAGAGACAATAAGAGTCGGAGTTCTTCGATAAACTTCAGAACTCACAATTAATGTTGTTACCGTATTCATTTCGTTAACTAAGGCACCATGGCCGGCGAATAATAACGGAATGCTACCCAAATGACTCACAAATCCTGGAGCAGCTAGAAATGTTTTCTTCGAAATAATTGGATTTACTTCAGCCGAGATTCGTTTTCAACTCATTTACAGAGGAAGGTGGTCGAAAATAATGCAGTTAATTGTCCTTTGAATTGAAAAAGAATCATTTGAAGGCATGAAAATAAATAAATAGTCAATGCATTGAAAAGAAGACCCGCAAGGGTACAACTTACTAAACATGAAAAAAAAATAGCGATCATTTAAACTAGTATCTGCTGGAATCGGTTTTTTACCAACCTAGTTATCTGCAAAGCTTCTAAAATGTTTAATTGTCTGCCTTTGCCAATCAAATGCAGAAACTCAACACTTTCTTCAACCTTGAACTTGTGTTCATTATTAATGAGATGCTCTGTAAAATTTGACTCTCCTTTTTGGGTTTTCCAATCACTAATGTGTTAGTTTATTCTACATTTGAAACTTCTACCGGTCCGACCCACATAACAGGCATTAAAACCACTGCAATTCAATTTATAAACTCCACTTTTATCCCAGAAATCAATTTTATCTCTACTACACCCAAAATCTTTGAAATAGGTTTGGTTTGAACAGTTATTACATCAAAACCGTTCTTTTTCAATTCTTTCCCTAATTTATCAGATACTGAGCCAAGATAAGGTACTGTTATCCATGACTTTTCTCCAGTGTCAGTGACAGTAATTCTAGCACTGATTGCTGGTCTCCTTTATTTCATATTTTGTCAACAATTATCTCCTCATATCCATTTTTTTTTTTTTTGGAGAATGAAGCTCACATAGGTCTGAGACCTGTGCGTGGGTAATGAGTTGGATGATGGTGATTGATGAGTTGGACCTACAGTTTTAGGTGGGTTCCGAATCATTTGTAATAGCTATCTGTTTAATAGTACTAATCTCTTTTTGAAAGTGCTGTTTGCTCATGGGAATAGTTAAAGCTCTATTAATCATACTATTGAAGGCTGCAAGTTTGTGGGATGACATGAGTGATGAGGTAAAATTACATCGGTATGAGTAACTTTTCTGAAAATAGAGAAATTGTGGGCTCCTGTGCTATGATCTATTCTTAAATCTAGAAAGTTCAAAACACAAGTGTAGGTTGCGGAGATAACTAGATTGGAAAAAACTATTTCAATACTAGTTTAAATGATCAAATTTTTTTCAACCAATTCAATACAATAGGTTTCATCACAATTCTCACCTAAATTTTAATAACGGCACTTTCATGTCTTTCTCGATGGACTTTGACTGCATTTCAGTGAGCTACAATTTTCCAAGTTAAAATGATTCAATTTTAGCCTAATTTACTTCTGTATTGCTCTTCTGTATTACTTCCTAGATGTTCACGGTTTTTAGATCTTGTTTCGATTCTTATTTTTGCTTGTTGCTCCTCCCACCAGAGGGCGTGACTTATTATGGCCTTCAGCCAATCACAAACCGTCAATGAATGTCAGCCTATCCCTTATCCAATAGTATCATTTCGTGTTTAGTATATATAAAGCTTCTCTGTACTTTAGTTTTAGTTTGTTTGAGATTGATAATGGAGTAACATCTGAAACTAGTATCTCAATTTTTAGTAAATGTGATTGTGACAACTTCTTCTTATTATTATTCATTACTACTGAGTTTATTCAAGGGCTGGAAATCGGTACATGATTATTCATTTGAAGTCGTATAAATTTCCAGCACCTCTGTTTTGAAAATAGGTAACAGAAAATTAACGAATCAGGTCAGAGATAATTATTTGGTTAAACTGATTTTAATATTGAATTCAAGATACTGGCTCGACAAGATATTGTGCCCTGTTCTATAGATGGTATTCTAAAAGTAATATAAACAATTGACCGAAAAACGACATATAATATTTTTGTGTGGGCTTCTGGAAGAGATGCAGCTGTGAACTTCGAAAAGCTGATTTGGAGTTAAAAGAGGCGAATCCGGTGATAAATAATATTTCAAGTCTTGTTGCCCTCCCAGAAGCAGGAAAAATCTTCTCAACTTTTACAAAAAAAGTCATCTACCATGTTGGAAAATGTCATGACTTTTTCAGGTCATAAATATATTTTTGTAAGACCTCTATTGATTTCAATTACCATAAATATAAATGCCATTCATATCAATCCAATGTAGCTGCATAATTTATTTATTTGCCATAAATTTTCACAAAAGGAGGCTATTGAAAAGAAAAATGTTGAGGTCAGTGAAAATTCATGATAAGTAAAATTGTGCTGAAAAAACGAGTGGCTCAGTATAGTCGTCGAGTACAGGAGCTGATACCATCTATGACAAGTGGCGGATTTACGGGGGGGGCTTTCGGGCTGAAGCCCCCCCCCCCCCCACCCCCAAAAAAAACTCCAAAAAGTTTTTTGGAAGAGTGTAAATTTTTTACCAATATAATCAGTTTGAAGCTCGTAAAATATTCATTAGCTAGAATGACCTAATTCCATTACTAAGTTTCCAATTGTATGAAATCCGTCAACTTTTTAATACTGTATAATCTGTGATGTTTTCCATGACGAAATACTTAATGAACAATCTAATATTAAAACTGACACTATATTTCACTTTTCTATAATGTATTACTAACATATATTGGAGGAATACTGAGGGGATTCAAAACGAATTAAAATTCCACCCAGTATGCCAAGACGAGTTGTCAAATATCATTGATAGTTTAAATAATAAAAAAACTGTAGGAATGGATGGGGTATCCAGTAAAATTCTGAAAGAATGTAAAGATCAATTGTTAGACCCTTTGATTCATCTGATCAATCATTCATTAGAACAAGGTGTTTTTCCAGATAATTTAAAAGAGGGGAAGATCTTGCCAATCTTCAAAAGTGGTGATAGAGAAAAGGTAGAAAACTATAGGCCTATTAGTATTTTAAATGTAATAAGTAAAATGTTTGAAAGAGTAGTTCTTAATAGGTTACTTCTGCACCTTCAAGAAGCTAACTTTATCTGTGATGAACAGCATGGCTTCCAGAAAGGGAGATCAACAAAAACAGCCATAGTTTCCCTAGTTGAAAAACTAATATATATAATAGATTCAGGTGATAAAGCTACTGCAATCTTCTTAGATCTGTCAAAGGCATTTGATTGTGTTAATCATAGAACTTTATTGGAAATACTGCAAAATGTAGGTGTAAATGGGGTTGAACTGAAATGGTTTGAATCATATCTTATTGGGAGAAAACAATGTGTAGAACTAACTACAGTAGTTGATAATAGTATAGTAAAGAATAAATCTAATAAATTAGAGGTGCAAGCTGGAGTGCCTCAGGGTCAATACTAGGTCCATTGCTTTTTTTGTTATATGTCAACCGTTTACCTAAAGAATTAATTAGTGGTAGAGCCCTCTTATTTGCTGATGATACATCACTCATTTTCAGCAATTCCATTCTAGATAATTTAGAAATAAGTGCCCATATAGGTGTGCAGTCCATTGTCCAATTTTTAAATCAGTTGAAATTAACTATAAATAGTAAAAAATGCCAATACCTTCAATTCAAAAACAAACATAATTTAAATGAAGATAGGGCTATAAACGTGTTTGTAAACGATAATCAATTAGACCAGGAAGAAAAAATTGCATTTCTAGGAGTTATGTTGGATAGACGATTGACCTGGACTCCATACATTGAGAAAATATGTAGTAAAATTTCATCTGGGGTATTTGTCCTGCGACAGCTCGCTAGATTGAATGACAAAAAGTTACTTTTTACAGCTTACCATGGGCTCTTACTGTCACATATTAGGTATGCTATCTTAGTATGGGGTAATTCATCAAAACAAAATCTTGATAGGGTGTTTAAGATCCAAAAGAAAGCGGTTAGGTGTATAGAAAGAGTAAATAGATTAGATTCATGTAGGCCGTTGTTCAAGAGACTTGGTCTCCTAACTGTACCCTGCTTATATGTGTATGAAGCTACTTTATATGTAAAAACGAATGATATTAACCAAAATCTTGATGTACATGATTATAATACAAGACGCCGAGGAGATTATCACTTGGTGAGTCACAATAGTAGCTTATTCAAACAAAAACCTAGTTATATTGGTAGGAAATTCTACAACAAGCTACCGCAGTTTTTGAAGAGTCTTGAAAATATAGAAATATTTAAAAAACAATTGAAGAAATATTTAGTTGATAAAGCTTTTTATAGTGTACAAGAGTTCCTTTCACATCAAAATTAAGCCTCACCTCAACTAATTGGAAGTAATTATGGTATCTAGTGTATAATATTGTTGATCTGACTTGTCTTATACTCCTTAACTGGAGTCTCCAAGACGTAATCTACAAAAAAAAAAAAAAAAAAAAAGATGCTTGAGGAATGCATTTCACTCATTTTAGAAAAAAAGTGGAATTTGTGGAATTTACACAAAGTTTATCTATTAAAACTAGATGAAACATTATTTAATTGAAAAAATTATAACTAATTATAGCCAAGGGCAGATCCAGCAGGGGGTGCGGGGGGCGCGCACCGCCCCCCCCCCTTGAGCTGGTGTGAAAATATATTTTATGGTTAATACTAGTGGAAAATGATACATCTTTACATACTTTATACATCTACTAAGTAATCCAAGTGATTCTAAACTGTTATTTTCCTTTAACATCCTTTTATAATAATCTAATTTGTATTGGTGATAGTGATGTTATGGTAGATATCTAGAATTAATAAGACTACTGTAAAATAACATTGTCATTAGTCATATTTATTTAAAAAAAGTAGACATGACTACTTCGGCTGTTTCTCCATTTGGTATCCCCTCACCAGGGCTGGATTTAAAAAATGCCCCGTACAAGAGGCATATAATGTTTGGGGGGGGGGGGAGCGCAAAATTTATCCGTAATTTTTTATGATTTATTAGAAGAAAATTTAAGCTTTGTATATTAACATCACTTTATTTGAATGATTCACTATGCATAGTTGTAGGTTGAATGATGTAGTGCCTATATGTATAACTAACTGTAAGTGCATAATGAGTACCAATGATTTAATTTTTTTTGTAATGTTACACACGTTTTAAAAATCGATTAATTTCTATGTATTCATTGTTCATGTAACATCACAGTGGCGTAGCTATAAGGAAATCAGGTGGATAGATCCTTCAGAGACAAAATAAATTTTAAGAAATTAATAATATAGAGCAAACCCAAACTCTCCTTTTAGAAGAAATTTTCAAGTATCAGGAAAGTACAGTACCAGAATCAGAAAAGGCGAGGGATCAAAAAGAGCAGAGATCTTATCAAGTGAGATACCTGCATTTAATTGTTTTACTAAAACAATGAGGGCTCGGATCACACTTTGACAATAATGCAAGAGCTTGATGAAATTTACTTTGACACATAACGTGAGTTGAATTTTCAAAATAGATTAATTCATATCTAGAATCGCTTAAATGTGGTTTCAGGGAAATTGTTTCATTCTCAAAAAGTTACAGCGGGTATCCCAAAACCCGTTTCAAGCGAAATTTTTAAGCACGGTGCCATATTTGTACGGAATCCCAACTCAGGAAAGATAAATGATCAAACCTAGGGAATGGGAATAGTTTCAAGTAAGCCGGCACTTATTTTCTTACTGAAACAATAAAGGTCCGGATCACCCATTGACAATGATGCAAGAGCTAGATGAAATTTATTTTAACGTGGCCTCCTGGTGTTTTGTGCTTATTATTTTAAAATATATTTAAACTTCATGCTTGACCACTATCAATTTCAAATACATAAATAATATACCTAAAAGATAGCGATGTTAATTACGATTATAAACTTGCATTAAACGTACTTACATTTTTGTGAGTACTAGCGCACGCGTCTCAAGGCCCGAGTACTATCTTCAGCAAACAGAGAATACATAGGCCTAATTCGTTTCGCTCTGTATACTCTATGTAGTGTACTCTTTACAGAAGTCTCTATTCTCTATTCGCTGAGAATAGGACTCAGGTCCTTAAACGCGTCTGATACTACTTACAAAAGTTAAGTGCTGGTGTAAAATGCAAGTTCGTATTGTCATTGACATCAATAGTACGGTACAAACAGTTCATGTACGAATGAAAACCACTGAGGAAATTAAAAAAATATATATATTATATCCCTTCTTACTGGCTCTATCCCCTTGGATAGGCCAATAAATGATTATTGTTTCTTACTTTCAATAAGATTCAGGTTTGAACACGTGTCAGATCATGATCATTTTCAATTAATTTTTGCTATAATTCAATAATCATTTTTGTACAAAACTAACAGCAATTTTTTTAGTGTTAGTGCTTCAAAAAAATAATCTCTAGGCATTTTCTAAATTTTTTGCTGAGGATATCCCCTGGACACCCTCCCGTGGGGGTTTTTCCATAACCCCCTTACAAAAAGATATTTCAAGCATTAAAAT